>QANU01087068.1:442306-469288 GCA_003254905.1 Nissolia schottii | reverse complement strand
GGAGGAGGAGGAAAAAAGAGAGAAAGGAACGTACCAGATGAGAAGAACACACAAAACTGGAGCCAGAGCTTTCCTTGTGTGATGAAGCTGTGTTTGGAAGTGATCAAAAAGTGAGTAGGAATTTACTAGATGTGTGAAAAGAGGTTAATATTTTCCTCACCTCACAATGCATTTAGGACTTGAGTGGGGAGCAGTTGGCAATTTCCAAAAAGAGGTTAATGACAGAAAAGGGTCTTTATTGACTATTACTGTATTCCGGCCTTATCAAAGCACTCTTAATTTCGAAGAACAAAATACGACTTTGAACCCCTATGTCGTGCTCACAGCGTGCCACGTACTACCAGGTCCTTCTTTTCTATGTACCCCTTATGTTGGTCCCATATGGCTCCCACTTCATATCCATTTCAGCCTTTCTAAACCAACTGTTCACCGCATATCGCGTGCCACGTTGCACTACATCTATCACCAGCTGAACAGTCAAAATAAGTGGGCCCCCCATCCTATTTCACACCTCCTATTCCATCTATCTCCGTCGCTTCCGCCGTTCAGAATAATAATAAAAAACTCATTAATTAAAAAGGAAAAAACAAAGGGGGTTTAAGGTTTAGGAACCATGGATGGATGGCGAGATCTCCGACGCGCGCGAATGGACTGAGAAAAGTAAGCATATGACTCATACGCCGCCTTCACTGTTAATCTGGGCGGAGAGGCAGCGCGGACAAACAGCGATTGGCGTCACCTTCGTCTTCTCTCTCTTGGGCAAATAAGCACAACCAACAGAAGTGGTATTTCAGACGACGGTTGATGACGACCCACCAAGTCCGCTCCTTTCTCTCTTTGGAGTGATGACCCCTTTATTTTCTCTTTATCTCCGAGGCGCCATCGATAGCGTCAAAGCGACAGAAGTGAGAAAGATGGAGAAGTTGATGATAAAGCCTTCCCTGTGTGGGTGAGTGTGAGCAGTGACGAAGGTGAGAGAGAAGATGAGATGGAGAGGTGAGGGATAAGAGATGAAACGTGGCATATGTGAAAGAGATAGGAATTCTACATTTTCATATTTCTTATCCTTTTATTTTACGCGTTTATCATTTTAGTTAGTTTAATGAGTTTTGTATGTTCTAATGTCAAAATGAGTTCGGCTCGTGGGTTCGGCCTGTTTACCCGGTTAAATGGACAGGTTTTATATACAAAAAATAGGTCTGCGAAAATTTGAAAAAAAATTAGATTGGCCTGTTTAGGCCGGCCCGCTAGGTCTGCGGGCTAGCTCGTGAGTCCGTGAAATTTTTTTAAATGTTTTTTGAATTTTTTTATTTTTTGAATTTTTTTAAAAAATAAACGAGCTGGCGGGCCGGTCCGTTTAAGCCCGTGGACCGACCATAAACGAGTCAAATCCTAAAAATAGGCATATTTTTTGCCCAGTCCATTTAGGCTCGCGGACTTAAACGGGGGTGGGCCTAAACAGCCCGAGTCGACCCGTTTGACAGCCATAGTATGTTCTTTTAACTTAATAGTATTTAAGAGACCTAATAAATTAATTTAAATATTAATTTATATATTTTGATAAATGATACTTAATAATTTAAGAAATTAATCAAGAAATAAAATGTTAAGTGTGATTCTTCAATTAAGAGTGGTAGGTTTTATTTTCTTTTGTTAAAAAGTTAAAATTGGTAGCATTAAATGAACCGTTACTTTTTTTTTTTATTGTATTGTGCCATATTTTTGTCATCTTTTTAATTCATTTTATGAAAAATAATTGAACCCATATATATTTTATGTAATTTATTGAACTCCAATTTATAAAACCTATCATGTTATAGATAATTTGTGCCTGCAAATCTAAATTATTTTAAATCGTTAATAAATGATGAGATGTGAAATTGTTAAAAAATGGGGAAGTGAAAAATATAATGAAGAATGGATGAAAAATTGTAGTTAGAATATGATATGAAAGTGGGTTGTTATTTTAAAAAATAGAGTAAAAAATAAAAAATAGTTATAAGTTAATAAAAACGGAAAAAATATCAAATACCAAAATAGGGAATCGTATTTATCTTAATATAGATTATTATTATTATTATTTTGGATAATAACTAATAAAAATATATAAAATGATCTAAAACGAGAGCATCAAGGGTCAGCAATGTGGCCTTGAGCTTGAGCTGATATATGCATGGTCTCGTCATGAAAGGTTTGGTTTGAGAAGTGAGGTAGAGAAGACAACGGTGATTGTTTGGGGGACACGGAGAGGAGAATAGAGGCAGGAGCACGACAATGTTGAATTAGGGATTTCAAATTTTGGGGTGGATAGATTTTGGGGATTTCAAATTGGTTTTTTTTTTTTTTTAACTAAACCAGGTCAAGTCAAATCCATCTTCAGACCGGGTCATGGGTCAAACAAAATAAAACCCGGGCTATGCCACGTGGCACGCCACGTCAGCGACGTTAACTGTCACATCATTGCCGTTAACCCCAAATATCAACAGGGACCAAAATCAAACTTCTAAATTTTACAGTGATTAAAAGTTTTACTAAGAAATTAAAACCAAATTTTCTAATTTTAGAGAGACTAAAAACTTAATTAACCCTATTAAAGTGTATGAACAACTTTGAGTTTGTTTACATCAATAAAATTTTCATCATATATAAAATATTTAACTTCCACTTAAATATTCAATGACGTGCATGTATTCATATATATATATATATATATATATATATATATTAGCATTAACCATGAATATTCCTCTGACTGTAATTCACTACAAATGAAAACATGACATGGAAGAATTTTATATAAATAACTTGAGCACTCAAGCAACAAAAATTAATAATCTATTTATTTAGAACTGTTAATGGTTAGATTTTCACGTGCATTGCGAGGGTCCTACACTAGTTGTATTACATTTGATTTGATGGGCAGGAGTCGTCTATCAATCTTCACTATAATGGCCCAAAATGGCAATCCACTTTCAGCCTTCAGTTTACTGCATATTGATCTCCAGAATCGCGTGTTGCAGTAATGTCTTTCTTGAAATGAATTGGTTTCGTACTTTTCATGTCAGGAGGATGTTGACAGGGAGGGATAGTGTGTATCGTTTTTCAAGCTTTGCTGCTCGGCCAGGAGCCACAGATTGCCTGACATAACAGTTTTTTTGGTTCATCTACCTGCTCCACAACCTAATATGTCCATTGTGTCCCTTTTTCGTAAATAATTCATGTAACTGATGGAATAACGTTTTTCTGTCTCTTCAATGCAGGTTCACACCAAGGGTCCATTTTGATTTAAGCTTGATTATGGTGAATTTTTTTTTAGTAGGTGTTATTGTTTTAAAAAAGAATAAGTTATTTTTTTTGCATTTATTAAATAGAAAAGTTGAAGAGTTTTTGTTTTTAACTTTTGAGTTAGGGATATTCTTAAAAAAAAATTCATATTTAAAATATTTAAATAACTTTAATAAAATTATAATTGTCATTCAATAATTAATAAAATAATAAAATAAAAATAATTTGTTACCATTTATATTCATTACAATTATTTTATACTTTAAAAATATAATTATTTAACATCATTTTTATGGTTTTTGCTTGAGAATAATTTTTGTATTATTTTATCAAATAATACTATAATAATTTTTTAAAGGCAACTTTTAGACTCAACAATTTTTTCGTAGCATTAGCAAACTAAGTTTATTGTCCACACAAAAGTTAATATACAAATAACTTCTTTTTTTTTAACTAACGTCTTTAAGTTAAGCAAGAGGGAAATAAAGCAGGCAAAATGCAATTTATGAGTTAGCTATGTTTTTTGGGAAGAGAAAAAATAATCCTATGAAGTGATGAAGAATTAAAATTGAGCATATGACACCAAGTTAATAGAAAGAGAGATAACCATCTAATAGAATGCTAGTCTGAGTTTATTTTTTTACTTCGAAAATTATATGAAGTTAGTTGCAATATTGTTTAAAACTAAGATATGATGTATACTACCTAAACTCTTTATCACTAGATAAATTTTAGTGGCTAATATTAGTCAGAGTTTTTGGTAAGCCGTCTAAAAGTAAACAATAATACTATTTAGACAACCAAAAAAATGTAAATATATTATCACTCCTTTACCTATTTTATAGTCCAAATAACACTGTTTAAAGAAGATTAAAAAAAGCAACAAAGTTAATATTAATGACTATACTCACAATAATCAATTGTTAGATATATCAGATTGATGATACTTACTCGTGTTTTTTTTTATATAAATTATAACGGTTTATTTTCAAGATTTTCATAAATTTCGTCATCTAGTTGTTACTCCCTCTAATTTTTAATCACTTGTCCATTTTAAATTGTGCATGAGCATTAGAAAAATAATTAAAAAATATGAAAGTAAAAAAAAATTGACAACATTTTACACAATTACTTTTATTTAATAGAGAGATGATAAAGATAATTAAAATTATTAGTAATGTATAAATATGATAACAAGTGCTAATTTATGTTATTTATATTTAAAAAATAAACAAATATTTATAAAAATATTAAAATAAAAAAATGGACAAGCAAAAATAAAACGGAGGAAGTACTTGGAAGAGGGAGGAGGGTTTGGTGGGTCAAGGTATTTTATCCAAGTCATACATTATGACTCCCGAAATCGAACGGTCAAAACTTGTACTATACTTATGCTAAGCTCGCTAAAAGTAACACTGTACACTAAAACAGTCAAACTCGATTCTTTTGTTTCAGATGCGTTACTTGTTAACCGGAGGATTTTGTTGCACTGCTTTTTCATACGGTTTGTCAGGTGAAATATTACATATAGGATTCATAAGAGATCCAACAGATAGCGACAACTTGCAACTCTAATCTATGGATTGAAATTAGTATTTTTGGGGGGAAGGAAAATTACCTTTTAGCAAGAGTTAATCAAGAAAGCTTACTTTTTAAGTGAATATCCATCGAACAGTTGCGGTCTTGAGTTCTTCATCACAAAAGGACAATATTTTCAATCCTGTGTAAAGCTGTGAAAAAAATACCAAATCCATCATAGGATGTTTTGCTTCGATTTGAAAACAATGCTACATGGGAAGGTGCACGAATAAAATTTGCACCCGTGTAAGAATTACAAAAATCAATTTACAAAAAAACTTACAATTGTGACCAAAAAAAAAATTCTAGATCAAGTTGTCTATATAAGCTGCAGACTGGATAGTCCTCAAAAGCTCCCTTAAATTGGCCAATATATGGCGTGGTCCCAAACTCTTGGCACCAATGAAATTCAAAAGCTGCTCTAAATTCTACAATCAGAAAAAGGAGCAGTAAAGCAAGGTTAATTAGAATGTATATCTTCAAACAAACAAAGAGTGGGCAGCTGCAAAGATAACACTGCATAAGTGAAACAGACCATAGAGAACTCAAATCCATAGCTTGAGAACTGCTGCTGAGCAAAAATTAAATGAAAAGATCTACCTTATTTAGCAAGAATACAGCATAAGCTGCTCTTGTTGTGTCTTGACCTTCTAAAAAAAGGGGGAATTCCGCATGCTTGGCATTTATATAAGACATTGCATTCGATGAAGATTCAGAAGATCTTAGCTCTATTGAAAGTGCATTGTCTATAATATATGAATGAGAGCCACCCAATCGTATAGGATAGCGCAAAGGAACTTGCAAGTATGACGCTATAAGTGAAACAGCCTGCAAGAAAGAAGTTTGATATTCATATGAGCTCTAACTTAAGAAACGCTAAATCAGGAAACACAGAAGTATGATATATGATTAGAGAAAATAAAAATGACAATTCAGTTTGCCATATATAAGACATGTCAAAATAGGATCAAGATCCTCTGCTATTCAACATGAAAAGAAAAGAGTTATGTTCAAGATCTCACAATTCATTAGAGATGGTGAGATGAGATGAGATAAATATCATGTGTAAATGAATGGTGAGATTTTGAAGATAACCCTCTCCTTTTCATGTTGAAAAGGAGAGGATCTTGATCCGTCAAAATATATATATGACAACCTAGAAACCAACCATTACATGATTCGCAAATGTATCATAAAAAAAAAGGATAGAAAATAAAATATAACAGATCAGTTTTGAGAATAAAAAAGGGTGAGGGAGCTACCGAAACTTACATGTGCAACATATCCTAGGGCAGTAGCAGACCTCTGAATTTCTTTCTTATCAGTGAAAAAACCCATCTTCCTAAAAGATAGCATGGTCAAATGCAGACCCTGAATTGTCAAGGATCCTTGATTAACCGGTTTAAGTCCAGCAGAAGTCCCTGGATAAAAGAAATAAAGGCAACTTTTAACAAAAGAATTTAGAGGGGGAAAAAATATCACTTAGAAATGCAGTAAATATTATCTAATTTACAAGTCAAGACAACCAGATCATCAGCTCAAGCTGCTATTAGGGCATACAAATTACAAAGCAGTCCTCCACATACAGCAACAATTATACGGTCCACAAGTTACAAAACTATGATTAAAGAAGACTACTATGATACAAGATACTGCCTTTTGTTCAATGAAAAAAGTAAAGCACAAAGTATAAGACAATCATCTGCTATTAATTATGCAACTGCCATTGAATAACTTAAGATGGTTAATATGAAACAAACCTACGCAGAAGCATCAAAGAAAAGAACAAGATGGTGTGGCACAATAGGTAGATGAAGTACCGAATGAGAGACATCTTTTTCTACACAACAGCACAATTTAAGGAAAAACTATCCAAGGCGTGAGTAAGAAACCGAGAAATAGTGACTGCATAAAAATGTAAGTTTCTTCTTTTGTATAAGCTTAGTCATTTCTTATCTTAGGGGTACTATCCACAGAGAAAAAGACTAACTACTGAGCCAACTAATACCTGCCAGGCTACCTGAAGGAGATGGTTCAAGCTCTTGCTCTTGTGCAGGTCCAACAGAGATCTTCACAGGATATAGCATTGAAATTTGAGATGTCATATGTTGTTGCCTCAGTCTTAGCATCTTCTGTGAATTTCTTAGACAAACATAGCCTTTTTCTTCAGACAGTACTCTACTCGATTCCTATAATAACAGCATCATCAGCTTTCTTACAACAATAACAGCAGTGAAATATGATGCCGCCACATTACCAGATGCAGAAGTCTTTAAAATTCTCAAACACAAACAAAAAAGAGTAAATAAAAGTATACATTGGCATATCGGTTCCTCACAAACACAATTGACTGAACTCTATCATGTAACAAAGACCAATAATTTTATTTTATTTTTGGATTTTCAAAATGCTTGCTTGATAAGATTAGGAACAAAATACAACATAAATTCAATTATTGACAATTATGTCTTTCTGTACCCAAAACCCACAAGAAAATATAAAAATAAATCCACCTGAAGATTTCTGCTAGCTACAGATAGAGCACCCCCTGCCACCAACAGTGATTGGACTGCACCACTAAGCTCCTCCTCCTGCTTGCTAGCATCCTCCTTTGCCATCCTAGAACGCATATACATATTCTCTGTCATCATTTTCTTTGATTCCAATTTATGACGCATTTCCTCAAGTTCATTCATCCGGCCCAATGATTCAGCATTAACCTGCTCACAAGATCATTGCCCGCTAATACGCGGGCTCATTAATTAGAGACCAGTATAATTATAAAAATAAAAATAAAAATCAATAATACAACCATATATGTTGTTGTACTGAAACCAATATTCAGGGCCAAAAAGCAATCACAGATGAAAGCAACTCTACAAAACAGACAAGTCAGAATTGGTGTGTGCTAAAGTAAAAACTTTGCAGGCTATTCTGAGTTGAAATATGGAAAATCAAGCCTGCTTCCCTTTGTTAAAATATTTTGGATATCCTCATCTTGGGTATTTTTAATCTGTTAAGGTCCAAGATACACTAAATAAAAGAGTCATCACACTGCAATATTACTATGTTAGTCCACCTACTTGTAAAGTAAGAGTACCTTTACCTACTTCCTACAGCAGTAACAGATAAATATGAATAAAGGAAAATTCAGAGGTAAAGAAAAAAAACTGAAACTCAAAAACAGATACACAGGCTTAAAATGGCTCTCCTGTCCCTTTCCATGACCTTACTACCCACAATGCCAAAAAATAAAATCTGAAAGTATAATAACCCACGACCAATTACATCATTGATCCCATATTCCCATGTCTTCATAGATACAACAAAATTTAATGTTGGCAGCCAACAACCTAACACAACAGTCCTCTTTTATCCGGACTAAGGACTTGCTGTCCAAAGTTTGCAAACAAGCACGAAATAAACTAATTTATTTACCCACAAGGCCATAGAAAGATGAATGAGTGTGTATGTTAAGGGTCACGTCTAAGGGTGAAAATTGAAAAATAACAGCCAAAACGAAACTGAAGCATAGAAGATTAACCAGCAGTATCAGGGAAGATTAGTCTAGAGAACCCTATGGGTCAATTCACTCCTCTTTTATTAAATTGTTATACTCATTACCAATCATTTGATCAACGGGAAATCTCATTAATTATAATTAAAGAAACTAATAAATGAAACACAAATGAAGCTAACAAGGGTTGATTCATGTGGTAAGATTGAAGCATTACACTTGTAAGGCTTAGGTTCAATTCCAACGGACAACAATCTCCGCTATGGGAAATTCTGAGTACAGCAATAAACCAGCACTGAGGATAGTAGCTTGCCTTGGCCTTGAAATACAACAGCCTCCCCTGCCCACATAACTTTGTAGTTTCGAGAGGCAAAAAATATCCCCCAATCCAACCATATTATACCTCAACCCACTGTACCCACTGCATACTGAATTGATTTTTAATGGCATAAGAAGCCATATTCTGACACTATATTCTTACACACTTTAAGCCAGTCAGTAACCATCACAAACACCACAGTTTGTAGCCTAAGGAAACCCTAGTTACGTGAACAGACGGATCTTCTGACATGCATAGCCCTACGGAAGAAAATTCGACAATGAATAGTTTGCTTCTAATCTTACTATAAATGGAATTACATTTAACACCACCACAAGATTGTACTATTTCTCTCTTCCCTAAATCCATTTCCTCTTCTCAACACTTCGAAGCAAATAATCCCCTCCCCAAAATTTACCAAAGGGAGCTTATTCCTCTTGATTTAAAATTTTAACTTTTTTAATATCTACTTTCAGTTTAGTCATCAACACACCCAGAAGAAACGCAATTCAAAGGAATTACAACAAACCAATTACAGCATAAAACCAGTTTGCATTCCTTATTGAGCAATCACCCTACCTGGATGAGGTACTCGAGCTTCTGCTGAAGAACTCGCTTCTTCTCCTTAGCTTCATTGAGCGCGGAAGAGAGGCTCGACAACNAAAAAAAAAAACTGAAACTGAAAAACAGATACACCGGCTTAAAAGGGCTCTCCTGTCCCTTTCCATGACCTTGCTACCCACAATGCCAAAAAATAAAATCTGACAGTATAATAACCCACGACCAATTTCATCATTGATCCCATGTCTTCATAGATACAACAAAATTTAATGTTGGCAGCCAACAACCTAACACAACAGTCCTCTTTTATCCGGACTAAGGACTTTGCTGTCCAAAGTTTGCAAACAAGCACGAAATAAACAAATTTATTAACCCACAAGACCATTAAGAAAGATGAATGAGTGTGTAAGTTAAGGGTCACGTCTAAGGGTGAAAATTGAAAAATAACAGCCAACACGAAACTGAAGCATAGAAGATTAACCAGCAGTATCAGGGAAGATTAGTCTAGAGAACCTGATGGGTCAATTCACTCCTCTTTTATTAAATTGTTATACTCATTTACCAATCATTTGATCAATGGGAAATCTCATTAATTATAATTAAAGAAACTAATAAATGAAACACAAATGAAGCTAACAAGGGTTGATTCATGTGGTAAGATTGAAGCATTACACTTGTAAGGCTTAGGTTCAATTCCAACAGACAACAATCTCCGCGATGGGAAATTCTGAGTATAACAATAAACCAGCACTGAGGACAGTGGCTTGCCTTGGCCTTAAAATGCCACAGCCTCCCCTGCTCACGTAACTTTGTAGTTTTGAGAGACAAAAAAGATCCCCCAATCCAACCATATTATACCTCAACCCACTGTACCCACTGTATACTGAATTGATTTTTTATGGAATAAGAAGCCATATGCTGACTCTTACACACTTTAAGCCAGTCAGTAACAATTACAAACACCACGGTTTGAAGCCTAAGGAAACCCTAGTCGCGTGAGCAGACGGATCTTCTGACATGCATAGCCCTAGGGAAGAAACTAATTCGACAATGAATAGTTTGCTTCTAATCTTACTATAAATGGAATTACATTTAACACCACCACAAGATTGCACTATTTCTCTCTTCCCTAAATCCATTTCCTCTTCTCAACACTTCGAATCAAATAATCCCCTCCCCAAAATTTAACAAAGGGAGCTTCTTCCTCTTGATTTAAAATTTTAACTTCTTTAATATCTACTTTCAGTTAAGTCATCAACACACTCAGCAGAAACGCAATTCAAAGGAATTAGAACAAACCAATTACAGCATAAAACCAGTTTGCGTTCCTTATTGAGCAATCGCTAAAGCCCTACCTGGATGAGGTCCTCGAGCTTCTGCTGAAGAACTCGCTTCTTCTCCTTAGCTTCATTGAGCGCGGAAGAGAGACTCGACAACCGCGCAAGATCGTGCTCGAAATCCTCCCACTCAATCACTTTAACATCTTCTGGATCGGTTTTCGTCGCCGTCGTCCGCAGCGAGATATTTTGGTTTGGTTCCATTAGGGATCGACCTCATCATCATCCTGGAGTGGGTTTGATCACATTCAGAAGCTCATCGATCCCTCTTCATCAGTTCCTAAAATTTGCTCGGGAAAATATGGCTTGATTTTCTCGGGAAAGAAAAAGAAACTAAAGGAGAAGACGCGTCACTGGAGGAGTTTGCAAGAATTTGGTTGTTCTGTTGGAGTAAACCGCATAATAATGGACACGTGGAACTCGTGCATCAAACTTTTACCATAAAACAGACCTAAAATTTGGAGAAATTTTGTGTGTACAAAAAATATAAACCCAATTTTCTTAGGAAGGCTAAAACATTATTTTCTTTATATTCTTTTAAATACTAGTATCTTATTATACCTTCAAGAAAAAATAGTATCTTAATATTATTAGTGCATAATATTATTCTTCATTCAATTAAAAAAAGTTAAATCTAATAACGTAAATTTAGTTTGATATTATAAGTTTGATTAAAAAATCACCCACTATCTTACCATAAAATATTTCAGAAATTATATAGGAGACTTAACTTACAAACTTACAAATCAATTTATTTATTATACTTGATATTCTTTTTTCTATTATGTTCCTATAAATGTCAAGTGACATTCATTAAAGTAAATATTTTGATTAATTAAGTTTCTCTAACAATTCTTCTTATCATAATTTTATTTGTGCTATAGTTTAATTTAATTATTATGAGACGTTTGGTATGAGATAATGTATTCAGATTATTAGTAATATAATTTGAATAATTTAGATTATTCAAGTAATTCAAGTTACCTTCAAGTAATAACGTGGATTACCTCCCTGCGCATATCTATATGAATTACCACTTCCTAAGTAATCCTCAAACTTTTGTTTTGACCAAAATGTATCATCTCCCACTATCATTGCCGCCTACTATCACAACCACCACAGACTATCACCACCACCGTTGTTGTCACCACCACCACAACATTGCCACCACTTAGCATCACCAGCACCATCACAACCATCACTACCACCACCACCATAACCATCGCCACCAACTATCACCATTGTAGCCACCACCCACCAATTACCACCCACTACCACCACCACAACAACCACTACCACCACCTACCTACCATCCACACCATCATAACCACTATTACGTTGTAACATCTTACTTTTTCCCTTAGTAAAGATTTCCTAAATTAAATAGGGAAAGCAAGCTCGTGCACGAGTTTATAAGTCAAAATGTTTGTAGAAGAAATTCTGCTCAGTTTCGTAAAATTCTGCAGACACTAAAACGAATCATTTTTGTCATCCGAGTATAACCGCGGGTCTAAGGTATCTGTAAAATATATGGTTACGGAGGAAATTCACAAATACCTTATATTAACCTCAATTATTCCTTGGAAAAATTAGTAGATCACAAGGACGTGATCAGAATATTTTTCGGATAACCGTACGCGAAGCACCAGAACCGGGAACGACCAAACACGATCAAAATTGATCAGCTTTTGGCCTTGAAAAATTTGGGCCAAGAACCCAGCCAAGGAAGAAAGAAGTACACGACCAATACAAGGCCAAATAGCTTGGTCAAATTCAAAGTTAATTATGAGCTTAGATGACTCATATGATGACTAGGTTAGTGACTAAGCATAGGTGACCTCATAATTAGGAATTTATTAACAAAAATTTGACGCCAAAAAGGCACAAAGGAGCCGGCCATAATGGCTATATGTAGCCATGAGATTTCATCAAAATTCAAGACAAGAAAGCTTAAGGAAACTCTGTCAGTTTATACACTATGCTGTTATTCTGCCAAAATAAAGACATAGATATTTACTAGGCAATCCTAACCATCTTTCTCCATAGTTTCACCTTTAGAAATTATTCCTCACTTTCCCAAGAAATAAGATTTATCTCTAACCTTCAAGAACCGCTTGGGTAGCAAGGGGCACAAGCATCAGGACCTCTAGGGTTTCTACAGACTTGTGAAGAACTTAGCCTCCAAGTGGGTAAACTGACATAATCACTGTCTATGTGATTTAAGATGTTTGATGATGATTATGATATGTTTTGTGCTAGAATATGTTAGGTTTCTTGCTTAATGTCTTACTTGATGAACTACAATGAATATGCTTGAATATTGGAGTTTATGCTTGCTTTGTGATTCATGAACAAATTGTTAGAAAGTATGTTGGAACTACGATGAAATTGGTTTTGGAAATATGAAAGTATGTCTTTTATGTTGTTGGAAATTGACAATAACTACTGAAAGGATTGTGTTTGAGTTTGTATATGAGAAACCATGCAGAACATGGAAAATTGCAAGAATTGAGGACTAAAATTCGTCAGGTGGCACTGAGCAGCTAGGGTTCACACTGAGCGGCCTTGTACGCTGAGCGGCCTGTAAGTGTGCTGAGCGGCCTAGGGCTTGCGCTGAGCGGCCTGACTGAAGATTCAGGGTTTCACAATTTAAACTAAAGCTTTCTAGATCACTTGCAATCATTCATGGATCTGCTAAATTGTGTGAAGAAGTTCGTATGGCATGTTTATGTTTCATGTGATATTATATGATTAGTGTTTATGTTTTGTGTGAGATTATATGTCAAGATTTATAATATGATGATCTTTTGAGGAGTATTGTATGACGAATTATGAAAATGATGATATGAGAAAATGAGTTGTAATTACCATGTATATGAATGCCTTGAGATGTTGAATTGTGCTTATTATATATGAACTGTTGTATCAAAGACTGAACTGTGCACATGATGATGATGATGAGAGAAAACCCCCTCTAGCAGTTCCAAGGTTCGGCTTTTGGGGAAGACTTAAGTCCCGGTCGAGTACAAGGTCCGACCCCAACGCCATTCAAGGGTGGTAACCTCGGTCGTGGTTGGCAATTATTCATGGTCAAGACCATTCAGGTTGAGCGCTACCTGGTCGCCATGATGCAGGCTATAAGCGTGGTTGTAGCGGTGTGGCCGCAGCTATAAGGGACAAGGGCAGAACTGCTTATAAGGCAAGCCTTATAGAACAGGATTATAAGTGGATGCAAGCTGAAACTTATAATCAAAATGATTCTTCAGAAAATGATATTCTTGAGACAGTAGTGTAACTATGTGAATTATGTGACAGTATGTGATCTAAGAGTTAGACTAGAGAACATATAACTTAGATAATGAAAGCATATATTCCCCAGTCACCTAGTAAAATAAATAAAGCTACTCAGACTTAGTATGGATTAATAATTAGTAGGGATGTAGTATAATTGTAACACCTAGAGACCCCCTGGGCGGCGAAATCATACTTGAGTATAAAATGAGTTACGACGATTAAGGTGTTCCACTGAGAATGCTGTGTTCTCATCCCCCACTCCTTTATGGTCCCACGAGTAAGCAATGGACCCACCCGTACCAGGACCAGATTCGTTGGTACAGATCACTATGCTAGTGGATCCTAGCACCGGTGACGTCATCGAGACTCAGGTAGATCCACCCACGGCCATGTCAGGAGTTTACCAGTTGGACTGTGAACTTGTAGTGGATTTTGGACCCCCTCATAGTCCCCTGCCAGAACAATAGTCAGAGTTACCCTCTATTCCAAAAGATTCTTCCTGTCAACCTACTGTAGCTCCACCGGATGATATTGAGCCACCACCCTACGACAAGGACGTGGAGATAGACCCCCATTCAGTTTCTTTTGTGCCAAGAACACGACAGTGCGCCAGAAAGAGAGTTTCACGCATCCATCCTGTCTACCTAGCGGCGCGAGCTCATGATCACGAGGAGGGACCTTCACGGAGCCAAGCAGGGCCTCCTAAGAGTCCACTCGGTCTGCCTACTCCACTGAGCACACCCACTACTCCAGAGGAGGAGGAGTCAGAAGAAGAGGATTCGCCTGTCCGTATACCTACTGAGGAAAAGGACCCAAGTGAATATGATCCCATGGAGGAAGATCCCGAGGAATATCCAGAAGAAGATCCAGAGGAAGATTCCCAAGATCAAGACGACCCCAACCCTGACTCTGCTAGAGATCGAGGGGGGGAATAGTTGAGCTCGGAGAAGACAGGGACCCGGAGGCACACCTTCGCTGGGAAGGAGCCAGGGGTTAGTCAGAGAGAGAGATGTCCGACTTGTGGTACCAGATTAGTGTAGATGGACTCAATGGAGTAGCTTCCATCAGTCCTTAGTCATAGCTGTATCTATTAGCTCTAGGAGTTAGTACTTGTACTTGTATTATATCATTATGTACAGTATGAAACATGAATGAATATGTTGAAGGACCACTTGTTTGACTTGCTTGTTGTGTATCCAATCTTCTTAAGAGAAATAATATGTTATAGGCTTCAATGTCTACATTTCATATTCAATGTTCAGCTATTGGTTATGACTCCTATTTTATGTACTTCAATACAAGAAATAAAGTTTCAAAAATGTCCATATTTTCAAACTAAGCAATATTTTCAACTTATAAATAAGGCTAACGATAATTCCACCAGAGTAGATAACAGCTTAGTAAGCAAGTTTACGACTTAAGCGTAGACTAGCTAGCTACGGTGTTTCATACATCGCAACCATCGCCAACACCTATCACCCACCACTAGTGTCATCGCTACCACCACTAGGGGTGGAAATGGATTGAGTCAAGCTAAACTTTGACTTAAATAAGATTGGTTTGCTTCTAAATTACCTGGCCTGAGTTTAGGTCTATTACCCGTTATAAGTTTTTTTGTTAAGGTTAGGTCTAACGTTTTTAAAAGTCTGACCTAACTCAAAAGCTTGTGTACAAACCTTCTTAAAACAAAGAAATATAAAAAACTTAAATGTTATTTGTCATTGAAGTTATACAGACGGTATATTTAATTAAATTATTAAATAAAAATGCAGGACAAAATATATTTTTTCAGCTATTTAAGTTTAATACTATCAAAATAAAGACAAAAAATATGAATTATGTGATGACACATAATAATTAGGTCAAAAAAGGGAAAATCGGTACGTTGCAGTGCATAAGTCAAGTCTCACATTGGTAGTAGCAATAAAAGGAGATCTCCTTCTGCCCCTATATATATAGAAGCTTATCATGAATGTTTATATTTGTTAATTCACTTAAAAACTTATAAGGTTTCACTTTTATTAGACTTTTTGCTCTAATTTTTTTTATTTCTTTTCTCCCTCTCGTTTTCCGTTTATGGGGAAGTAGTGCCTCCATGTAAGGTGTCAAGAGTTCCTATCTTAGTGCTCCTTAGCGATCAATCATTTACAAGTGAGTAATTTTTTACGTGTTCTATTTTAGATCATGTATTCATTGTAAATTTTATTCATTTATTTATTTTTAGAATTATTCTATTTATGCATGTTTATAAAATCCTAGTAGGTGGAACTTAATGTTTTATTTCAAGTAATTATGAAATTAGTTATTATTTATTATAAATTTCCTTATTTAAGAAAATAATAATTTATTTTAGAAACCTTTTTTATTTATGAAACTAGTTATTTATAAAATATTTATGATACAATTTTAGAAAGTCATTAAACTTTTTTTTTAACTATATGGAACCACATATTTTATTGCATTAAATATGCTATGTTGCATGTGCGTGATTGTTCATGATTAAAGATTTAAAGTCACGCTATGCTACCAGTCATAAATTAAGGCATTATGTTATCATGTTTATGCCATTTCATGTGGCAATGTTTAACTTGTTTTTATTGGAGTTATATTTAGGATAGAACTGCAAGTTAGCGATAGCCTATGTTGACTCTGGTATACATTGTACGATCGTTAAGTAAAATGGGATTCATGTAGATTTATGGCAAGACCGTGAAGCTCAGACAGAGTAGTTTGTGATGCTCGATCTCATGTATCATGTTGTGTAGATTAGGACAAGACAGTAAAGCCTGAACATTTCATGAACAACTAAATCATAATGGTCAGAACGTCTATCTAGAGAACTCCCTACTTGCTTATATTCTTAAATATTTTTCTCTTTTTTTTTTATTATATGAACATTTTCATTATTTTTATATATCATGAACTGCATCTGCATGGTTATCAACTGTCTCACGTTGTCGTGGAGTATTTCATTCACTGAGCAATGACTCACCCCTCACCAACCATTTTTCAGATATAGATGACGAAGACATGCCGCTCGTTCAATAAATCTCAGCAGTTTTGACTCTTAGTGAGCTTTACGTTGCCATGAAATAATTTCTTCAGTTTATTTTCACTATTAGAATAATTTATATTCATGTAAGTTTATAGAGTGTTCCGGTAGACTACGAGCAATAACATATTTTGAATTATTTAATTTCATATATGGTAAAGAATTTTACTTTATTATATTATGATGTTTAGTTTTATTTAAAAAGATTTTCTCTTTATTTATTTATAAAAGCTGCGTGTTTTTTATAATTAGTACGTTAGAATGTTTTCGTAAGGGAATTGGGTGTCGACGACGATTTATGGAATCGTCACAAATTATATCAATAACTAGGAAAGAAGACAACTATACAAAGAGAAAACAAGTTAATAATTATACAGTAGTACATAAGATGAAAAGATGAAATGATAAGTGTTTAAGTTTGAGACAAAGGCAAAAAGATGATGAATTGAAGAAGAAGGTTTGACTCTATTTTTAAGGAAATACAATAAATAAAAAACAAAAATATTTTAAATATGATTAGATCATATTATAAAATTATAAAAATATGATATAATTTTTTTCATTAAAAAATTAGAAAAGATATATTTTTATAAATAAATTGACATGTAAGTCTAATAAACTTATTTTATTGCATATAATCTTACCTATTTAACTAAAAAAAACTTTTTTTTCAAGCCTTAAACTTATTTATTTATTAAATAAATTAGACCAAGATATACATTAAACAAGTCCAAGACCAAAACGATAAGAAATATCATATTTACGGGTACAAACAACTAATTAAGTTTTTTATTTAATTTTTTTTTAATTTTAAACTTATTTCAATTTTCCACGAGGAGTCAAATATATAAAGCCCATAACTTTGTAAGAAACGCAGAATTGCAGTACTGTAAGCGGACCCTTTGCCTCATCAACAATGGCGGGGGTTTCTCTGAAGTGCGGGGACTGTGGGGCCCTCCTGAGGTCCGTGGAAGAAGCGCAGGAGCACGCCGAGCTCACCTCCCACTCCAACTTCTCGGAATCCACCGAACCCGTTCTCAACCTCGTCTGCACCGCTTGCGCCAAACCCTGCCGATCCAAAACAGTCAGATCCCAATTATCTCTCCATTTTCCCTTTTCAGTATTGTATTTATCTTTCTTCGCAGCAAATGCGATCTCAATTGTGTTTCCGAAATTTTGATTCCACGCTAATGGCAATTCTTGATTGCTTCCAGCTGCGACGAGATTGATGCTTACTTAGATTCAGTTCTTTAGGTTTTTCGGAATTGAACGGTTTCTACAAACAGCTGATGAAATTTTATGATAGTGCTGCAATTCTCAGCTATTCTAGGGTTTAGTTTGTTTGAGGTTATGAATTTAAGTGGCTGCGGAAAAAAAAAGTAGGGGGAAATTCAATTCTATTATTTATTTTATATATTTGTTGAATTTAGCTGTTAATTTACTTGTTTGAAATGTCATCATTTGAGTGTGTCTAGAGAGAAGGAATCTTGTGGAATCTTTGAAACCAAACTTGGAAGTAATGTGTGAGTCTTGATTATGTTATGATCAAACGTAGGAGGCCTGATTTTTTTTTTTTCCTTCTATTTTCTTTGCCTTTTACTGTTTGATCATTTAGGAGAGTGATTTGCATACGAAAAGAACTGGGCATGCTGAATTTGTAGATAAGACTTCAGAGGCAGCTAAGCCAATAAGTTTAGAGGCTCCAAAGGTGGATGCAACTGCTACCTCAGAAGAGGCTCTCACAGCAGGCGCTGGCCAAGATGAACGTATAATACTACTACTACTACTGCACTAGCCCAAGTTTTTCTTTATTTTTTATTTGTTTTTTATGAAATAAGTCAAAGCTAAGCAGCTGAGTTCCTAATCTAATATTGTAGTGAACCTTAAAGACAACCCTTCTGTGTCATTTTGTTTTTGGAAAACGTCCAATAATCAGTTATTTCCATGGTGTTGTAAGATTTCACCCTTATTTTCCAGAAAATGATTGGTGATATCTGTTTTGTGAGGTCAGTAATGATTGATTTATGCTTTAAAATGCAGAAATGGTTGTTCCAGAAGTTGACAAAAAGCTACTCGAGGAACTTGAATCAATGGGATTTTCAACAGCACAAGCAACACGAGCTCTTCATTATTCTGGTGAAGTTATATGCAGTCCTATTATTTTAACCTTTGATGTATATTATTATGTGGTGTGGCATGGTAATATTCTCGCTGTTCTGGCAAATTTTGTTTACCTTATTATATTTTCATGTCTCATGTGAGAAGACCGATAGAGGCTCAAGTAAGTTAAGCAGATCAAATGGAAGATGGTTCATTGAAAGGGTAGTGGAGGAAGACAGAAAAAGAACCCAAAAAAAATATATTAATACTTGATAACAATTTTATTTAAAGCAATCATGTTTTCTTATTACATGTTTCCTTGTCTCTAGATCTAGGATACATGTAATACTCAATGTATTTATTAGGTATTTTCAATACATCACTTATATATTTATATCTGAACATTGACTGAAACTTTGGCTTCTCTCTTTTGACAGGAAATGCTAGCCTTGAGACTGCTGTAAATTGGATAGTAGAGCATGAGAATGACACTGACATAGATCAGATGCCCTTGGTATGGTATTTTTACATTTAGCATAGCTTATTGTCATGGTGCGCACATTGCTACATAAGTTATAGTTTTTGATGTTGCAGTGCTTAACTGAAATTAGACCAGTTCATGCTGTATAAATAAATTTCAAAATTTATTCAATATAATTAAGTTGCAATCTAAAGCTTTTGACCTGATGGTTCATTTAGGTACCAGCCAACACCAAACTTGAGGCTCCTAAACCTTCTCTTACCCCAGAAGAAATGAAAGCTAAACAACAGGAGCTAAGGTATGAAACTGGACGTCAGATAAGTTTCATAATATGTGCCATGATATGAATCTGTAGTAGAGTTTAAATATTGTTTTGGCAAAGGAATAGGGAATAATTTTAAACATATTTAGTGGAAGTAATTTGTGATGACCTATGGTTATCACAGTTGAGGCATTATGGTAATTACTCAAGTTACTCAAGTAACTTGTGTGCAGCAGGAATGTGTCTGGTAGATTTCAGTGTCCTCTATCATTTCATTTGAGTTATATATATGCTACTTCTATACGACAGTATTAATGTTGGCTTGGTTGAAATTTGTGTCTATATTGTGTTTGTTTTCTGGGTACTCTGGACTTTTGTTCAGTTGATATTGTCATTTTAGATTTCGTTATATACTGTGGTTTAACATCTGCTTGTTTATCTTGTGTCCCGGACTATTTTTTGCATTTAATAACTTTTGGAGTCGATCTATTCATACTGGATTATCTGTTGTTTTTATAAACACTTAATTTTTTAACCAACAATCTCAAGGGAGAGAGCTCGCAAGAAGAAAGAAGAGGAGGAAAAGAGAATGGAAAGAGAAAGAGAAAAGGTATTTTGTAGATTCATCCATTTGCTTCTCACTTATCTCGTTGAATTTGAATGCTGACTTATGTGGATATTTGAAAATATTACATTTTAGGATATTTTTGTGTCCATGTCTGTACAATGCTAGAGACATAAAACCATTCATGAGCCTCCATGTAAGAGCTTAAGGTTTCACAAGTGATCTCTTTAAGCTTATGCGGTTGAAGACAACATAAGAGTGGTATTCTTCAAAAGTCGACCGTGTTCTATATTTTCACTGATATAGGGGGGGGCTTCTTAAAGAATATTGTAAAATTAAGCTATTGGAATTAATTGAACTTGACATATGAAACAAAAGACTATGCTTTGAAGACTACCTAATTGTTTCAAGGCTGTAGCTTTCTCAGAAAGAATTGTAAAAGGGACAAAGGCCTCCCAATTGTTATTAAATAATTCAAATCAGCTGTAAATTGGCTTCAAATGCTGTTGGGATTATCTTTCTGCAGTAATTTTTAAGCGCCTATATAGTATAATTACTCCCCCATCATGAATAAGGCTTTAGCTCCTTAAATATAAAGCAAGATTATTACTTTCATTGTATGATTTTCAAACTTCCATATATTTGCGTTGTGTGTTACATTCCAAAGTAGCAGATTTTCCTTTGGTTATCTTCTTGAAGAATTTCTGACTTAGTTTATGTATGTAATATTTCTGAGGTTGGACCAGCATGTAAAATCTTAATACAGCATTTGTAGATACACTTGTCCATAATTGTTAAGCAGTTACATTTTGTTGTCTCGTGTTTTTATACAGGAGAGAATTCGCATTGGCAAGGAGTTACTGGAAGCAAAGAGGATTGAAGAAGAGAATGAGAGAAAACGGTCGGGCTTAACCAGCATATTTTTTTTGTTTTGCATCCTGTATATTGTTTTGAATGTTCCTAGCTTCAAGAAAAATCGGCTTCCTTTTGCAGGTTGTTAGCTTTGCGAAAAGCAGAGAAAGAGGAAGAGAGGAGAGCTAGAGAGAAAATCAGGCAGAAGTTAGAAGAAGACAAGGTTTACACCTTTGCCTCAAACCTGAATTAAATTTTTATCTTATACATTTCATTTGGCTGTTCTTGAATATGAATAACACTTGGGATGTTTCATGTTTTTATTTTCCCTTAAGGTCATTTACTATGACAACTTTATGATGCAATTTATTCAGTCTTGGGTAAAAGATCATGTATTATGGAAGCATCGAATGTGAACCCAGGTTGCACAATGAAAGGCTTAGGGTTAGATCAAATGGAGGGTAGTACATAACACCTTAGGTGGTAAAACTTGAGATGTACCATGTATGTTAAGGCTTTTTCTATAAAAGAAGGCACAGAAAACAACATTTTGTTTCTCTATTATGACAGGCGGAAAGAAGGCGAAAACTTGGATTGCCTCCAGAGGAGCCTTCAGAAGCAAAACCCTCAACTGTTGTAGAGGAGAAAAAGGTATGAGATTGTCCAAAAATGATGTTGGTTTCCAAAAAAAAATGATTCTTCCCTTTCAGGTATCTATTTACTTGAAAATTTGTTTCTGCATGCAGAGTTTTCTGCCAGTTAGGCCTGCCACCAAAGCTGAGCAAATGAGAGAGTGCTTGCGTTCTCTCAAGCAGAACCACAAGGTACATTCTTTTTCTTTTCCTTTTTCTCCTTTTGATAGAAGAAGAAAGAACTTCAAGGTACATTCATATGCCACTAATGGAGAATTTGGTGGTGCCTCTGCCTAGTGGACAGTATTAGTAACTCTTGGATAATTGCTAAGTTGTACATTTCTTATGCAATTTATGTGGAGAGCTTGGCACCTTAAAAAGACTTTGCCTCTCGAATCGGAAATTGCATGGTCTGTTTTGCGCTCATGACACAAAACAGCTTTCCTACCAAAGTTTTTTATAAATGCTTCTTTGTTGTTTTTGGTTACATTGGAGAGGCTCAAACTCGATAACGCTAGGGAGAGGGAGACAATAATTTCTGTTAAGCTAGAGCTCATTGGCCAAAAAAAAAAAGTTTCCTTGTTATGTACTTAAACATTTACCATTTTTATGGAAATGGAAATTGATCGCTTACTGCAGGCTAATACCTCTCAATATTGTAAGTTGATTAACACCTTAAATATACTATTAAAGTTTGCCTCCTTACATGATCACTTATTCTTGGAGCAGGAGGATGATGCCAGAGTAAAGAAAGCATTCCAAACTCTTCTAACTTATGTGGGGAATGTTGCCAGAAATCCGGATGAGGAAAAGTTCAGGAAAATCCGACTTAGTAACCAAACTTTTCAGGTAAGAAACTCCCTAAATAGTTCAGCTTCCTAAACCAAATAAAAAGTCGAATGAGTGCTATGGAAGAGGTTCAGGGCTTAACAATCATCAAATTGTGTTCATGTATGCCCCACGTTTACTTACATCTATATCAACTGCATCATGCATATTGTGTTGATCCAAGTACATGGTCGCTCTTCCCCTACCAAAGAAAACGAAATCAGTTGCTCACTCTTTTGCATGTAATGCTCATTGTGTGAACAGGAAAGAGTTGGTGCCTTGAAGGGGGGCATTGAATTCCTGGAAATTTGTGGGTTTGAGAAGATAGATGGTGGTGAGTTTTTGTTTTTGCCTAGGGACAAGGTTGACAAGGCAGTCCTGAATTCAGCTGGGTCTGAACTAGACTCTGCAATTAAGAATCCCTTTTTTGGAGTTCTTTAATTGAGCAAATGTTATAATCAGAGGCCTGACAGTTATAGTTCGATCTTTCGAGGTCTACTGCTATCTTTTGTTCATTAAACTTGTGTTATTTTTTACTTATCTCGAAGGTATTTATTTATAGAGATTTATGCTTGTGCCATAGAAGTTTTTGAGGTTTATACAAAGCTGTTTCATGACCTGAGAAGATTCTATTTTTAATGCTTGTGATCGCTCTGCTTTCTTATGCCTGGTATTCCTTGGTTTTGATTAATCTTTTAATTGAATTTGGTACACTTGGGTCTCGTATTTTATTGCCTGTTGTATTTAATACTTTTTTTAAATACTATTATATAAAACTTCGTCGTCGGTATAATAATACCTATCGTCAGTATATTACCAAAAATAATACCCATCCATAGTAACCTCCGTTATTTTCATTTTTCAAATTGATACAATGTGTAGCCTGATGCGCAACATGTTAGGAAAAATTTATATTAAATACATGTTTTAATTAGCTTATTTTAGTATTAAAAATACTTTGTAGTTCAAAGATCTCTGAAACCGTTTTCTCTTTTTAAAATTTTTTTCTATCGTCAAAGTTCAAACCTAAAACCTTTTAAGAAAAATACATACCGTACTCCGTAAACCCCAAACTAAACATCTAAATACTGATTGAATTTGATGCATGAAAATTCGTGTCCATATATGCGTGGAGAATAGTGCACTTTTTCATATTTGGTACGAAGCCCTTGTTCAATTATTTCTCAATTCTACAATTCAAATCACATTGACGAGCAAAATCCATTTCAAATTGTGGGTACTAAGCAAATTTATTTGCCTTGTGGTGATCTACTCCCCTAGCATAGTTTATTCGTGTTGGAGTAGTTGAAGATATGAAGAAGAAAAAAGATGGATAGGAAGGAATTCATTCTAAAAATGAAACATTATAAGCTAATGATATAGCACTGTTTCTGAATTGAAACATGAAATTGAGCTACTGAATTAAACTTGAGCCCTATAAATCAATAATCTTATCATTAGAGGCCTCGCTACAACCCTAGCTCTGCTCCAGGCTTAACTTGTTCACAACCTTGTACATTGGAGTATTAAAATAGTAGGTAAAAGATGTAGTTGCCATAAAGCAAGGTTATAAACAACAAGAGGCTCCCCTTTAACTCCTGACAAAACTGTAAGCTTCCTAACTCTCACCAAGTTCATATGCAAGGCTAAGAGATAATCAGGGACATAATGAGACTGGATGAAAAGAAAACTAGGAAGCAGGGGGCTATTGCCGCTGGGGTTGCTCTAGACTTAGTATTGTCAGGGAATGGAGCATCCATTCCAGGTGTTAGTCCGTCGTTACCGCTCATTCCGGAGATTGGTGTTGTCGTGGTGGGTGACGAGGGCGTGTTTGGGGTGTTCATCGAAGGCGTGGGTGTGGTTGATCCTCCAGCCGTGCTGAACAACACAAGAGATTAAACAAATACAAATCAGTCGCCTGAGTGTTGAATTTCTTTTGGTGCATCCACGAGACAATTTTTAAAATTTTTAATACATTAAATACATTAAAAATTTTAAAACTTTTTTATTTTTAATTACTTAACAAATATTCAAGATACTTTTCAGTAAACTTTTTTATTCCCTTCAAATGTATCTCTTAATTTGTCCCACTCTATGCTGCCACAAGTCAATCTACCAAGGGAATAAGTAATATGTATTATTAGACACAAGCATGGAAAAAGAATTGTATCGTTTTTATTATGTTAAAAAATTATGTATTAAATTTATTTCTAATTAAGAATGTTTCATAACCATGTCATGTGGGTGTGAACTCTCAACAAAATAAAGACACATCATGACACGTGAGATGGCAAAATGAAATCCAGAACTCAACCAGTTGGCCCCATGATTGTCACCATCACTAATTTTCTTAAATGGCTGAGAGGCACAAGAGGTCAAAAGGCGTCAAAAACACATTACAAGCAATGATTATTATTATGATCCGATCCATCTTTATATGCCTCGCTACCTTGCTACAACAAGGCATGGTTGCCTTGTCACTTTGTCTAATGGGAACCCCAAATCTTACTTACACCAAAGGAGATTTAAGTGTAGGGTCTATTTTTAGCACATTAATTAACTGATTATTTGGCTCAATTCCATCAAATAACTGTTGAGATGTTATTATTTAGGTATACCTAACTGTAGCTATCCATCACAATAATTTAATTTCCCTTATAAAAAGTCACCTTAATTTCTCTTATAACGGCATTGCTATGACGTTACATTATAGAGGTGACATGATAAATGTAAGGTAAGGATCAATCAATTACTGGATTTGTTGGATAGATCAGATAGACACACACTGCTCGCTCAGTTACTTCACCAGTGTAAAAGCAAGCTAAATGTCTGACACTATGTATGATATGATTCAAACTTGTCATGAACGACACAACGGTTGATCAGGAATTCAAGATGAACCTGAGCCGTTGGATGGAGTGGGGTCACGGAAGACTCATCCGACGGACCCAACCACATACACAAGGTGAAAAAAAGGCTAGGCAACATCACTCTCCCTATGTGTCAGTCAAATAGTAGAATTAAACGTTACCGCTTACCACCCCTCACCCCACCCATATCAAAAACAAAAAAGTGACGAGTACAGTGCGGAACCCAAGAGTTTGAAATTTTGAAAAAAGACAAGTCACAGTTTAGTTTTAGCAGAAAAGATGCCATGGTTTGTGATGGTAGAAACTAGAAAACGGTAAATTATTAAAGGAAACGACGAGAAAATGTGCAGATAAAAATGTTTTAAAAATTTAATTCATGAATTTAAATATAAATATTTTTATAAATAATATTTAACATTTTATTTCTTATTTAAGTTTATGGGTTAGCTCCAAAATATTAGTCTCAAATGTGGGTTAGCACCAACCATGCAGAGGGACACGTTTCACAACCCCCCAAACAAAATGTGACGCAAGCTGCTTCTCCCCTCCTTAACACACCAACTTCCACCACTGTTCGGCGTCCCATGTCACCCTCTGTTGTATTCGGCAAGACATTGTCACCAGACAAACAAAAAAGGCAACCCAAAAAAGAGCAAAAATAAAAATAAAAAGGAAAAAGAAAAAAATACGGCTTATGAGAATGAGAGAATCCTCCATTTACTTCAATATCAAGGAACACACAAGAACCATTTCCCCCAATTAAAAAAAAAATGTACTCCATATATTATTATAATATAATCTACTATAGAAACAATAAAAGAAAAAAAGAAACAAACATACCTCGAAGAAGACGGGTACACGCAAGATCCATAGCCTACACAAAACCATAATTTTTATTTTTTTTTTTAAAAAAATGAGACCCACCAAAACCGATCCACAAAAAAAGAAATAATAAATATATTTTGACATACTGGGATCGCTTTGTGCAATGGTGGCGGTTCCACCGAAATCGCAGGAGCCAGGGGCTCTGGCCTTGATCTGGTAGAAGCTGTTGAAGGCGTAGGAAGCGTGGGCCTGCATGGTGTTAGGGAGGAAGCAGAGTCCATTGGGCTGGAGGGGGAGGCAGTCGGCGCCGGCCCCACATGCGTAGTCCAGCGCCAGCTGCAGCGCCTGGCCGGTGGCGTCGCTCCTGGCCACGCACCACGTGGCCTGAGCTGCAGCCGCATTGATGGTGGCTAGTAAGAGCAGCGCGGAGACCAGCTTGGATGAAGCCATTGGAGAAAGAAAGAGAGAGTTATATTAAGGGAACTGAGGGGTGTGTTGTTGTTGATGAGTTGGTAAAGGCGGAGAGAAGGAAAGAGTTTCAGAGAAAAAAGAGAAACTATATTATAGTGAATGTGGGGAGAGGATGCAGTAGAGAAGGCGCTTTTGCTTTTTTTTTTTTTTTTT
>QANU01087068.1:348055-441938 GCA_003254905.1 Nissolia schottii | reverse complement strand
TAGTTTTTTTTTTTTTTTTTTTTTTTTTCTGAAATCGCCACATACTGTAGAGATTTCAGGCTCTGAAATTGCCATACCACGTGGAGATTTCACAGTAGGGAAAAAATATATTTAAATTCGACTAAGTGAAGTGAAGAGCTTCATTGGTCATTCATTCACTTTCTTCTTCCTCATTGCTCATTCTCTCTCCATTCTTAAATTCTTCTGCTTCCTCTTTAACAATTTTTACTTTTCTTTCTTCTCTTTCTGATCTAGGGTAATATTCATAGTGTGTGATTAATTTTAATTTTGAGACAAGAAAATGGATAGAGGAGGTGAGGTGTTGCTGCATAAGATAGTAGTGTCATGGTTAGATTAGGGCGACGCTTTGTATTTTAGGATTGCAATTAGATTAAAGGTTAATGTCATCATCATTCCAATAATAATAATAAAAAGAATAATAACAATGGAAATTTCAATCATATTTGTTCAATCTTGTTGGGTACATGTACAAACATATTTGTTCATGGAAAATCTGAGTGCTTAGGTGCCTCTGTAGGGGTATATCTGTTGGGTGCCCTAATATTCTGACGGTCACGAAGATCATACCCTTGTTCACCTGCGTTGCTGGTACTTGCTCCATCTTGGTTGCCCCGGTGTCCCATCCACCGCATCATGCGTCTCCGTACTCTGCGAATTCCCCTGGCAAATAGGTTTCCCCTCGGGGCAGATCTGGGCGACGGTTGCCTCGGAGGTGCATCGAGCTGGGAGTTGTCGTGGTCATCGTCTGATGCATCCTCAGGCAGCTCATTCAAATCAAAACCTGCCCTAACCCTGGTAACAGAACCAGATGGCTCAGAAGCACCTCTGCGTACTTCCACGCGATCAATATCAACTGATCTTGCGACATTTCTGAAATCTCCCTGACCCGTGGAGATTTCAGAACCCTGTCCCCCACGCGGAATCCCATGCTCTCTGCCCTTTTCTTTTTTCTTTGCGAAATTTCTGAAATCTCCTTGAACCGTGGAGATTTCAGAAATTCGCCCATACTCCTGTAATATTGCGTTTTGGCCCACATATTCGGATTTCTCTCTCCCAAACCATATAAATGTCAAAACCCCACCGATGGGAGAAAACCACAAGACCCAAAACATTGTCCTGAAGACAGCAACTAGCGACACAATGCCAACCCGGTTTAGGATTATTGTTTCTGTACATGTAATGTACTAGAAATATTTGTATCTTTAGATCTACAATGCCTTTTTATTATTTGTCATTTTAAATAATAGTATGAGTGTTAAGAAATTTAAAATTAAGAATAATTGATGAAACAATTTTATCAAATTATTTTTATTGTTTTTTAACCTCTTATTACTATTTGTGTTGGCTACATCCTCTAAGAAAAGTTGATTAGGGACAAAATTACAAATAGTAATTAATTGATAAAAGTGACAAACAATTAAAAAAAATTTCTTAAATTGACAGAAAAAAAAAGAACTGGTGAAGTAATTATTTAATCTAATTATCACTTTAATAGTTTTAAGGAGGCACTTGAAGATTTTGAAATCGAATAAGAAGGAAAAAATATTATTACTTAATGTCATTCAAGCATAAGGGATTAAACACATAAAAAACGCTAACATTTTTTTTTATTATATATACTCAATAAAATTTAGTATAATTATTTTTTTTTAAATTGTTAACTTTTAGAATTTCATGCGTAGGTGAGTATCTTTTACATTTTCCTTCGAAAAGAAATGTCACTTCTCCCTTTTGTAGATTATAATATGTAATTTTGGATAGTTTTATAATTTTGTTACGTACGTTTATAACAAGTTTAATTTTTTCCTCTCAACTATTAATTTTAAATAATTACGTTAAATATGCATATTATTATTATTTTTTGGTTTGAAGTGACTAATTAAGTGAATATATATATATATATATATATATATATATTACTATGCCACAAAAATTAAGAGATATTATTTTTAAAAAAACTCACAATTTTTTAAATTAAGTTGACAAATAATATCTTGGGCTAACTATGCATCAAAAGCTTAAAAATAATTTACCTTTGATTATTTAATTAGGATATTTGTTATCAAAGCTCTAAAAAAATATAATATAAAGGTTTTTAATTAATTAATGATATAAAATGAAAATTTATATTAACAATATATTAAAATTAAATTATATAAAAGAATTTGAATTTATAAATATTCTTAAATAAACAAAATGATTGTTGTTAATATATTAAAGTTAAATTTAAATAAAAGAATTTGAATTTATAAATATTCTTAAATAAACAAAATGATTGGATAAACAAAAGACATGTCAATTGTGTTAAAACTTAAAAGCATCCCAGCGCTATAGTTTATATGGCATTATTTGATTTTAATTATTACATTAACCTGTCGAGATAGTGTCGTATTCGATTCTCAGAGCATTGGTGTTACAGATAAGTTGTTAAACTGTATTAAAAAAAAATGTTCAACAAATAAATAATTATTTAGCATCGCACCTTAAATATCATCATAATGGAGGCTTACAACAAATATCGTAGGTATGTATCAACACTACTATATCAGGTTCGAAGTATATGTCGTATCTTGCGGTGGGACGTCTGTTTCTATCAAAAATCATTATATTGACATAGGCCCTTAGATCCATTGGGTTCGCATTTCAGAGAGAAAGTGAAGAAAGCAGGAGCAGCCACTGGGCTAAATTGGGCCGCATTCAGCTCAATGGGCTTAAGCCCATTCCAATTATGCCTGTAGTCTTGGGCACATTTTGCACCGTTAATACCAGAATGCTCATTATTGTGGTTCAAAGAAAGATCACTTGAAAGTAATTGACTAGGTCCATTTTAAGTGTTATTTTAGGCAAATTTTTTTTTGATAATTTAATAAATTTATCTTTTAAATTATTTTTAATTTATATTATTTAATATATGTGTATTTAATGAAAGTGATGCTTAAAATTAATAAAAGGGAGTATGATATCAATTTTACCGTAATTCATGGCAACATGATCTACAGGATATAGGATCAAGTTCACAAGGAGTAAAATTGTTAATGTGGCCACTAACATGAAAGCACACAACAAGTTCTTAGATAAGTATTATATTATTATTATTATTATTAAGACTTAAAAGAGTACATGGCCAAGTACTGTACTATTACAAAGTACACATAAATAAACTAGGGAAATTGAAGAGACATGGCTCCTTGATGGGTTTAGTGCATCCATATATATTTAGCCTTGTTCACTGACGCTCTGTGATTGATGTATCTACTCCTCCACGGCTCCTACACATTATATTAAATCAAACAATTTTAGTCTCCGTATATATATATATATATATATGAAAGGTGCAGAGTATAATTTATTCAACGAAATAGTAACCAATGGAATCTGCTTCCAAGGACACCAATATCAAGGGTCAGGGGAACATAAAACGTTTCAACAATTAACAATTAACTGTAAAACTAACCAATTAAATATTTCAAAACACAAACAAAATGATGGAGGGACAACATACCCTTCAAGTGGGATTGAAATTTACAACTTCCATAGCCTATACACCAAAAAGAGAAAATGAGATCAAAATATCCACATTACAGGTAAATTAACGATGTGTGTGTGATGTATATAGAAGAATCAATATTCGTACTGGGATCGGTTTCGACAGTTGTGGAGGTGCCTTGAAAATAACAAGTGCCGTAGCTTCTGCCCACGCGCTGATAGAAGCTGTTAAAGGCATAAGAAGCGTGACTTTGGACAGTGTTGGGGTTGAAGCATGAGCCACCAGGCTGAATGGCACTACAATCAGCCCCATGGCCACATGCCCAGTCCAAATTTGCCTGCAGTGCACTAGAACCGGCATTACTCTTGGCCACACACCAATTTGCCTTGGTGGGGGCCACATTCATGATTCCAGCTACAGCGGCTGTCACAATGGTTAGTAACAACATATAAGCCACATTTGGCGCTGCCATTGAAATGTGTTGACTGAGTTCAGAAAGGAGTAAGGGGATTTTGCTGTTTTTAGGAAGGAGGGATTGTGTGTAGAGACCAATGATGAGTATGGTATTTAAACAGGACACTGAGTTCCAACATTTGTATGTTTGTCACATGAAATTTACCAACATCAAAGTTTCACATTTTAATTATGGAAACAATGGATTTTCTGATTTTGCAAATCCGTAACTTTCATTTTTTTGGTAATAAATCCCTATGTGATGGTGCAATAATTTAGAATCCGGGCATAATTATAGAATTATAGAATAATGTATTTAGTGTATTAAGTTTTATATATAGCATGTATCCTAATGTTACCAATACAATTTACAATATTCCTTTTTTTTTTAATTAAGTCAATTTACAAATGCTCCTTTTCCCTACCAGAAGAAGAAAATAACTTCATGGCAAATACAACTTTGGATTGGGTTAGCAACATTTATTCTCCTTTAATCACCCTTTCACTCATTACTTTTGATAATTCTACGTCAACAATCATTCTCGACAAGATAAAATTAGTGTGTTTTATACAATTATGTAAAACTCAAAAAAATAATTTTTTCTCTCTCCACCTCCACTCTTCTGTGTTGTCCATTTAGTGTTGCTTAAAATGATGAGAAATCATATTTGACTTTATATGACAAAAAACTCACTTGAAAAAATTTATTTCCTAATTTTATATATATATATATATATATATATAATGTTAGTATTCTTTTTACGTTTTGCTTTGGAAAAAAAAAGCCACTTCTCTTTTTTATAAATTAATTTATAGTATGTGAGAGACGATTTTTAGCAAAAAAAATTATGAGGAGTAAAACACAAAATTCAAAATTTATTAGAGACTAAAAATATATTTAATCCTAAGTTTTTTACCGTTATACAAAAACTTTATGGCCAACGATATAAAAGTCATTGGGAAAGAGCAACTATACAATAATGAAATCTAATGTCATGCTATAGATTGCATATAACACAACTCTAAAAGTCGTTGTGATAGATGAATATGTGCGACGACAACTTTAAATGTCGTTGGGAAATAGCAACACTATGACATCAAGTTAATGACTACCAATGTCGTTACCATAGGTCTACCTCTAATGTAACAACTTCAAATGTCATTGGGGATCAAGAGAAAATCTGTGGCAACAATGCACAATATCATTGTCATAGGTCTACCTCTACTATAACAACTTCAAATGTGATTGGGAAAGAAAAACTCTATGACAATGACATTAGATGTCATTAATGTCATTGCTACAGATTAATATCTACAACCACACTAGTGATTTTTGCAGAGAAAGATAAATTCTATTGCAACGATATTTAATGCCACTTCCAATGATTAACCTTTATAGTAACAACATTCAAATGTCATTGGAAAAGAGAAACTATGACAACGACAATAAATATCGTTGCTATAGGTTAATATCTACAACAACGACACCAACGATTTTCGCACAGAAAGATAAACTATATTGCAACGAAATCCAATGTCGCTGTAAAAGATTAACCTTTATAGTAGCAACATTTAAATGTCGTCGAAAAAGAGCACTTTCAAACTTTATGCCTCAACTTGCTTTGTCGTAGCCATAAATTAAATATGCAATTAATATTATGTAATTTAGTTTCCCTCTTTTAATAAATAAAATAACTCATCTACAAACTTAATTTTATTTAGTAATTTAAAAATCATCAAAATTTGTTAATACTAACAAGAATAATGTAATAGGATCGACCATTCATTATTGTAAAAACTTATACACCCATGCATACACCATTAATAATGCACAAACTTTATTCTCATGAGTGCACAATCATTACAAACTTATAGATGATATTCTCAATTATACTTAATTAAGTGCACAAACATTATAGGCATTAAAACACAAACTTTATACACCCATGTATACACCATTAATAATACACAAACTTTATTATCATGAGTGCATAACCATTACAAACTTATAGATGATATTCTCAATTATACTTAATTAAGTGCACAAAACATTATAGGCATTAAAATACAAACTTTATGTATATAAGTATAAGGTGTATGTATGGTGTATATTTTTTGGTGTACGTGTAGCAGATCTCATTATTAATTCGCATCAAAAGTTACAGTTGTAGAAGATTTCTTGTGATAACATAAGAAATTGATTTTATTCATTAAAATTATATAATTTGAACTTATTGTTTACTTATGATTTTTGTTCAAATTATTAAATCATACCAAATCAATTTATATAATTTGATATTTCAAAAAAAGAGAACGATATCTATCTTGATTGATTCCATATTATACACATTTTCAAATTATCGTGCAAATCAATTTATATCATATGATATTTCAAAAAGAGAGAATGATATCTATTTTGATTGATTTCATATCATTTTTTTTAAAAAATAGAATGGTATATATTAGCAATTATTCTATTTGCTTTTCCCAAATGAAAAACAAAGAATTGTGTAAGTATATATAACAGATTATATAACCACATATATGTTTGCGTGTATATTTGGAAAAAAATTAACAAACACACATAATTATATATGAAAAATAAATCTAATACAAATATAGAATTTTATTGTGCGGATGTTATATATATATATATATATATATATATATATATATATATATATTACACATACAGCATATATAATGATTAAAAATATCTCTAAGTTTATTGCTCTTCTTTATATTAAGATATCATATATATATATATATGTGTGTGTGTGTGTGTGTTTGTTGCCTTCACAATGATGACATTTTTATCGTTGTGATAAGATTTTTTAGCGGCAACATAAGACTTTGCTTCATAACTTTCCACAAAAAAAACTTACAACGACGATATTTTTGCCGTTGTCATGAGATTGGGGCAACAAATGAATTTGGCAGGGGCAAGAGAGTCAAATGACCTATCACAGATTAGAAGGGTTTTACTGAACATTGTACTTTTATCATAATAGTGGGGTCACTTTGATTGTCATGAGAGTGGTATGATCATTATTCTTCTCCCTTAATTCTCTCTCATCCATTTGTGGAAATTCTCTTGTTCTTTGTGCTCTCTAATGCTCGCATCACTATTGCTGGTGAATTGATGCTGCAATTGGTGCCTCTGTCAGCACTTTTCCATTGAAACACTGTGATTCATGATCAAGTAATTTTAGCGTTCAGCACTTTAAATTCCAGAGACTTAATTACTTTCCCTTTTTTTTTTTTTTTTTTGTAATTGGGACTTATTTTACTCATCCGGTCTTTGCCATATTGAGGGATCCGTTGTCGGTCTCTTTATTTTTGTATGGGTGTAAACTTACTTGCATCTTAAAATATGGGTCAGAATACAAATTTATAATTATATGAGTCTGAGTCTGAAATCGTCACATCTTGTGACGATTTCAGACCTTTTTTTTAAAAAAAATCTGACTCATACAAATGTAAAATTTTACTTGGAATATATTATGAGATATAAATCATTTAGAAGCAATATATATGTAATAAATCCTCCATTTTCTTCTAATCAAGAGCATTACATACTAGTTCTTTTACCCTCCAGGGAAGAAAAAGAACCGTGCTCTATAAGAGCTGTACATCATTGATCACTAAAATCTGTACTCGCGTAGTTGCGTGAAGTACATAATTGAGTTAATAAATAATGAATGATATATTTGATTAACGGTTTGTTTGGACGTTGAAATTGGAATTGTAATTTAGGATTTTAAATTTAATTTTAATTTTGTACATCATTGATCATATTTTCTAAATTTTTTTTCTTTTTCTAAAATTGATCACTGATATACAATTCATGCGAAGCATGATTCCTTTCTCCATAAAGAATAAAAGAGTTTCTCTTAATGCGAGAATGGATGTGCGTAACGTTGTTCTAAGACTGATAACGTGAAAGTAATTAATTGTCAACGAGCTTCGATTCTTACGTATGGTATGATATTAATTTTACCGTAGAATTCATGGCAACATGATCAATAGGATATCGGTTTGTAGGTGTAAAATTGTTAATGTGATCTATAACATTAAAGTACACAAGTCCTTATAAAAAGTATTATATTATTATGGAAAATACTTTGTGTATTAATAAAAAAAAATACACATTCCAACCAACTCTTCTTTTTTAATTTTTTTTACTCTGATCATACACTCTTCTTTTATTTCTGTTCAATTATTTTATGTGCAATTATTTTTTTTTTTTCATTATGATGTTTTCTTTTTCTTTATTCATTTTTTGGCATTTTTTAGGGTTTGTCTTTGTTTTTTTTTTCTTCTTAAAATTTTATGGAGAGCATAAACAAATACATTATTTTTAGTAACATTTATTTTAGAGTGAGCGAGGGAGCATAGAAAGTACCTTCACTATTTAGTTTATGTGGAGTCTCATTTTATTTTATTTTTTATGTTTCATGATGTTTGTTTATTTGTTTTGTAATGTTTATTTAAGAGAGAACTTGTTAGCAATGTTTGTTCATATGTATATAAAATATTTGATGAACACTTTTTGTGTAAACATAACATTGCTGTGTTACCCTTAAGACTTAAGAGTTCATGGCCAAGTAATGTAACACTTATATAAATTACACATAAAACTAAGGAAAGTAAAGTGCGATGACTCCTTGATAGGGTGAATGCATCCATAATTGGCCTTGCTCATTGATGCTCTGTGATTGATGTATCTTCTACTCCACGGCTCCTAACCATTATAACAAACAAAACAAATTAATACTAATTTTATCTCCATAATGTACTCAATGAAGCAGTAACATGACATACCTTTGAAGAGATGGATATTGACAAGGTCCAATGCCTATACACAAAAAAAGAAATCAAGATGATCCAGATTACAGGTAAATTAATTAACGACGTGGGTGATGTATACAGAGAATATAAAATAATAAATATTCATACTGGGATTGAATTCGACAATCATGGCGGTGCCGTGGAAATCGCAGGTGCCAGGGGCTCTGCCCATGCGCTGATAGTAGCTGTCATAGGCATAGGAAGCATGATTTTGGATGGTGTTTGGAATCCAGCATGAGCCACCGGGCTGAATGGGACCGCAGTCAGCCCCGTGGCCACATGCCCAGTCCATACCCAGCTGCAGCACATCGCCGCTGGCAGTACTCCTGGATACACACCAATTTGCCTCGGTGGGGGCCACATTCATGATCCCAGCTAGGCCGGCTGTCACAACGGTTAGTAACAACATTGAAACCACATTTGACGCTGCCATTGGAATGTGTTGAATGAGTTAAGAAAGAGAGGGATTGTGTGTAGAGACCAATGTGTATGGTGTTTAAATAGGATCCTGATTTCCCTGATTAAAGCTTGACATTTTAATTATGGAAACATTGGATCAACCGTATCATGCAATTTCCTTGATTTTCTGATTTTCCAAATCCGTATTATTATTATTATTATTATTATTATCTATCCACTTTTGTAGAACAAAAACTACCTACTACAACTAATCTCTTTTTTAATTATTTTAAAAATTATTAAATTTTAAATAATTTCTCTATCTATTATATAAAAAAAATTCATCTATCTCTTTTTTTTTTTCGTATCAATATTTATATTCAATACTTGAACAAGTACTTCATAGTTATTATCAAGAGTTAAAGGTTACGTGACCAAAGTGACGTAACTCTTATAAAGTACAAATAAAGTCATGTGAAACTGGCTCTATGGCATGGAAGTTTCATTTGGTAAACATGAATTATATAGTTTTTGAGTTAGGATTTGTCTATTTGTATGCATTACATTGTAATGGTCTTGGAGTTGGCTTTTCGGCCCTCCTGACCCACGTAAGGTAAGGTTAGATAAGGGTGAATTATCCTATTTAACACTTCTATAGGAAAAAATGAGATTGAGATAAAATTAAAAGAAATAAAAAAAGCAGGTATAACTATAATGATAATAATTATAACAATACTTAGGTAGATGAAGCTAGACAAAAGTAATGCCATACATTTGTTGTTTTTAGAAGTCAATGAAGCTAGACAAAAGTAATGCCATACATTTGTTGTTTTTAGAAGTCACTGTGGCCATTACTATTTTTTTTGGTGCTGAAAAAAGAAACGAGCCCAAAATCATCAATGGGCCACAACATTTTGAAGGAAAATTTTTTTTAAAACTTTATGAGCCACGGTTAAATTGAAGAAAAAGCATCCTATAGTCATCAATAACTAAGGCCTCGGTAAAGCTTTAAATTCAGAAAAGCAAAGTCAATAAAGCAACAATTAAAAGGGCATCAGCTGTGATAACTTTTGAAAGAAGCCCAACTCCATTGTACTCCACTTGAAGACCATGGGATGGGTACATACAAGTTCCGTAACCTACACAAAAACAAAACAAAACCATAATTAGAAAAAGAATATAAAAATGAGACCACCTAAGCTGATCCACAAAATTAATAGAAGTGTATTATTTTTTAACCAGTTAGGTTGCTTTTTGGGCCTTTGGCCCCTTTGAGAATAATAAAAAAATAAGCGTATTATTTTACTTTAATTAATATTTTCACATACTAGGATCGCGTTTTGAAATGGTGGCGGTTCCAGAGAAATCGCAGGAGTTACGCTCTTTGGCGTTGATCTGGTAGAAGCTGTTGAAGGCATAGGAAGCGTGGGCCTGCATGGTGTTAGGGAGGAAGCAGAGCCCATTGGGCTGGAGAGGGAGGCAGTCTGCGCCGGCCCCACATGCATAGTTAAGCGCCGACTCCAGCTCCTCGCTGCTGGCGTCGCTCTTCGCGACGCACCACGTGGCATGAGCATGAGTTGCAGCCACATTGGCTAGTAACAATATCATAGAGACGAGCTTTGATGATGCCATTGGAGAGTGTTATATTGAGAAAAAATGAAAAAATATATTATAGTGAATGTGGAGATGATGATGATGATGATGCAGTTGAAGGCGCTTTTGCTTTCTCTTTTCCTTTTATTGGTATCTATATGTAAGCTGAAATATCATTAGTGTTAAGTGTGCGTATGAAGATATAAAGCATGTCTTTGGAGTTATTGTGGGCAATCTAAAATCTATTTCAAGCATGTCTAACCGTGATTTTGCGATTTTCTTTTGGGGCTATTTTTTAAAAACAAAATTGATTCATGGAAAGAGTGAAAAAAATTATTCAAACTTGTAATATTGCATGAGTTTATCCATCAAATTCCTCTGATGCACAATAAAACCTCATAAGCTTTTTACGTATAAGATTCTTTCAACATTTTTTATGTTATTTTATTAAACAAAAATAATTAATATAATAAGAACTTACTTTAAATAAGTAAACAAATTAATTAATAAAATAAAATATTAATAACAATATTTAGTAATGTAAATATATTTTGAATAAAAAATATATAATATAAAAAGTGATAAAATTAAATTAAAAATAATTAATATATTATTTATTTGTGATTTTTTATTTTACTTTATATTTGATATTTATATATTTATGATTTTTATTTTTTATTTTTAATATTTGATGATATGTATTTATTTGTGATTTTTATTGAATATTATTAATTTATTATTTATTATATTATTTGTTGGATGGAGCTCTTGAGTGCTTAAGAAAATTTTCAAATATTAAAAAGAACAATTTTGCATTGGGTTCTTTGATCAATTTCCGTTGAGAAAGCTCTTGGATGAGAAGCTTGATTTTTTTTATTTATTTTAAAAAAAAAGGATGATTTGATCTGAGAGAGGGAGAGGATATATGTTACTTTTTTTTTTTAAGTTTAATTCATTTAAAAAAAATTTATTAAAAAATTAAAATAAATTTTTAGATTTTAAATTGACCCTTGGTGTTAAAACATAAAATAAAAATGTCAAAAGTTCCTAAAACTAAATATTAAAGTTGATTCACACTCTTTGCTCAGGTGTAAGTAACTAAACATATGTTCCAATCACGTGCCCAGTGTAAAGAAGAGTTTTTCTATGCTCTATTTTATGAATGCACCGTAACAATGACATTATAAATTATTTTGCATCTTATAATTAGATAACGGAAATGATGTATGGTTTGACGGAATCCTGCGAGCTCTTGGTCATGCAATTCTCTTGCACTCGTGACGCGTATTGCTTCAATTCTTATGTTAATTCTACCATAGAATTCATGGCCACGTGATGTACTGGACATGGGTTCATACGTTGTAAAATTGTTAATGTGACTTGTAAATAATATATTTTTTTGGTACTTGACTTATAAATAATATGAAAACTCACAACAAATTGTTATTATAAAAGTATTATTATTATTATTATTAATAGTAAAGAGTACATGGCCAGTGATGTAACTAATATAAAGTACACATAAACTAGGTGACGAGCCATGAACACTGGTTGATATGGGTTGAGTCATTGTTTAGTTCATTGGAGTCTCAGTGATTGATGATGTATCTGCTCCTCCAGCACTGTTAAAAAGTAAACACTAGTTAGTCTCCATATATAAGGCACAAATTCAGTGTAGTTTACTCAATGAAGCCTCACTAAAATCAAATAATAATATTTAAAAACAAAATTAGGGAACAGACCATACCTTTCAAGAGGTGGATATCTACAGCCTCCAAAGCCTATATATACCAAAGAGAGAGAGAGAGAGAGAGAGAGAGAGAGAGATGAGATCAAAATTGTAGAAAATAAAAAGTAAGTTGAAAAGAAAAAGAAAATAAATCCTAAGAAAGTAAGGAAGTGTGTGAGCGTGATATAAATAAAAGAAAAGAATCATTAATTCTTACTGGGATCGGTTACGGCAATGGTGGCAGTGCCGCCGAAATAGCAAGAGCCAGGGGCTCTGCCCATGCGCTGATAGTAGCTGTCATAGGCATAGGAAGCATGATTTTGGATGGTGTTGGGATTGTAGCAGGAGCCGCCAGGCCGAATGGGACCACAATCAGCTCCGTGGCCACATGCCCAATTCAAATTTGCCTGCAGCGCACCGGCACTGGCATCGCTCCTAGCCACGCACCAAGTCGCCTCGGTGGTGGCCACATTCATGATCCCGGCTACGGCCGCCGTCACAGTGGCTAATAACAGCACCGAAACCACATTTGGTGCTGCCATTGAGCTATGTTAGCTGGCTAGGGTTTGTTGTTTTTGCTTAGTTGGGGAAAGGAGGAGAAAGCCAGAGGGATGATGTGCAAAGAACAATGGTATAGTTTAAATAGGACATTGAGTTCTAGCGTTTTGCATTGAAATTTTAATGTAATTAATAAGTTGTTAAGCAGTCAACAAAACAGAACACTGTTTTTTTATTTATTATTACTATAGGAATATTTCAAAGTGTTATAATATATTGAGATATTATGATATTTTTTTAGAATATAGGAATATATTTTAATATTTTAGTATATGGTAAATTATATTCACCTTTAGTCACTGACTGACTACATTCGAGTAGTTTATAGTATTTTTTTTTTTTGGTAAGTGTAGTTTTTGGTAATACAAATAAGTTGTTAGTCTAAATGGAAAACAATAAATACTATAGATACAAGCCTTTTTTTACTATAAAATTACACAGATGATAACTGTGTGGTCTTCCGGTCAAACGAATTAATAAATGTGTGGTTAAAAAAATTAAACTCTCACGTATTTTTTGATAGTTTACTTACTAGTAAAAAACTCAATATCAATCTACTATCTTTTGATTGACTGAATTTCAGTTTACTATCTTTTGATTGACTGAATTTTAATTTATTATGAAATTACCACCTTTCTTACTTGAACCTACCTTCACTCTGCTGTCATTTTAAAATCAGGAAACATGGATGCTTTCTAAAATTATTGTGTTTGTGTGTTCCACACACGAATACATAAAAACATCTGTCCGACATCCATATTTTATGTGTCTAAAGTGTTTAAATAAAAATTTTACATTTAATTGTATTTTGGTGTACTGTCTAGACCATATTTAAAATTTTTTTAATAATGCGTAAGAGGTGTCTAAGTAAATAATATTTTAAATATTAAATAAATTTAAAATAATATAAATTCTTAAAAAATTAATAAGTATTGACACGAGAAATTATTTAAAAACGCATCGTGTATTTTGAAAAAGGGTGTAGGAAACATTGAAAATTAATAGTTTGATTTAACTTTAAACTTTATATATATTCACCGTGTTTTTTAAAATTTTAAAATTTGTGTGTCCTTGCATCGTGTGTTGTATCGTGTCTTTTGTCAGTGTTAATACTTCTTAACTTTAAACAAATACACTGTAATAAGAAAGAAAAATGATATTTCAATAAACTCAATGGGGCAACATTTAAATACACATCCTTTCCTTGATTCTCTGGTTTTGCAAACAATTAATTAGAATTGCACCCAATCCGTATGCCAAACAGTTTAGAATATTGTATTAAGTTTTGTTTGTACATAGAATGTATCACATTGTTATTAATGCAATATACAATATTCCTTTTCCTTACAAGTAAAAGAAAATAACTTGATGAGTTGAAGTCTTAAGGGGAGGTAACACCCACCATTTAAATCAATTATTTGTTGGTAGCTATGTACTAGGGTGATGATTAACTTAGTCTCAAACATTTTTAGACCTTCATTGATCTTTTTTTTTAATTTAAAAAGTGACTTCATGTCAATTTTTTTATAATTACAAAAAAAATCAACTTATTTTTATTTTTGTAATTAAAGTCATCATCATCAAAATGCTTTATTTCCCTTTAATTATTAGAGATGCAAACACATTCACACTCAAATTTGTCCTTAATTTCTTTGGCTATTTTTGCCTTAGATAACGAAAGGAAAATTTGAAATTATTTAAATTAGAGATCCTTCAATCAGAATTGTTATTGGTTTGTGTTAATAGAACTTGACAAAATAATTGTCATAAAATGAAATTGAAATTAGGGTTCGTCAAAATTTCTTTCATTATCAAAGTCTGAAAATGACAAGATTAAACAAAAAATGAATAAAGGGTTGTTTTTTTTTCTTCCTCCTTTTGCGTGAATCATCAAGAACGAGGAATCGTCATCTCTTAGTTGGAGAAAGGAGGAGAAAGCGAGAGGGATGATGTGCAAAGAACAATGGTATAGTTTAAATAGGACATGGAGTTCTAGCGTTTTGCACTGAAATTTTAATGTAATTAATGAATTGTTAAGCAGTCAACAAAATGGAATGCTGTTTTTTTTTTTAAATTGTATTATATAGGAATATTTTAAGAATTTATCTTTTAAAGTTTTAATATAATCAAATAGGTCAACCGTTTTTATTATATTCACCTTTGATTCACTTGCTATGTTGGATTTGAAAAACTGAATAATCCATTTAAAAGGGTGGTCTCTAACAATATAAAAATTAACAGTAACACTTTGTTGTCTTGAAATTAGTTTATAGTTTTTTTTTATAAATGTTGTTTTTGGTAATATAAATAAGTTGTAACTCTAAATGGAAAACGATAAATAAATAAATAAATAAAGAACAATAAATACTATAGATGCAAGGCTTTTTTTTACTATAAAAATACACAGATAATAAATGTGTGGTCTTCCGGTCAAAAGAATTAATAAATGTGTGGTTAAAAAAATTAAACTCTTACGTATGTTTTGATACTTTACTCACTAGTAAAAAACTGAATTTCAGTTTACTATCTTTTGATTGACTGAATTTCAGTTTACTATCTTTTAATTGACTGAATTTCAATTACTGTGAAGTTACCACCTCTCTTACTTGAACCTCCCTTCACTGTGATGTCACTTTAAAATTAGGAATCACGGATATTGTGTGAAATTGTCATATTCACATGTTTGACACATTATCTATATTAATATATGAAGACATATGTTAGACACTCATGTTTTATGTGTTTAAAAACATTTAAATAAAATGTTTACATTTAGTCGTGTCCAGGTATACTATCCAAATTATATCAGAAAGTTTTTTAGATTGTGTTTTGGTTGTATCTGAGTAAAAAAATATTTGAAATACTAAATAAATTTATAATAATATAAATTCTTAAAAAATGATAAATATTGACACATAAAATTATCTAAAATGCATCATATATTTTAAAAAGAGTGTAAAAAACATTAAAAATGAGTAGTTTGACATAAATCAAAATATCATAATATATGGTGGCATTTAGTTTTTGTCTTTGCAATTATATATATACTCGTAAATTATTGATCATACTTGTGTATCTTATATAATTTCTACAGTAATCTTCATTAGAGAGAGTGAAGGAAGGATCTTACAAAGCGTTATGGCTAAAATTGTTTATCTTGGCTTTGCCTTTCTTCTCTTCTTCGCCATGGACTTTGCGACCCAAGTTGCCTATGTGAGTTTGTTCCTCCTATCCTACCTCATAGTACTTGTCACGCCATATATTTAAGATCTTTGTACTCATTAATTATGAAATATTGTACTAACTCATGAATACAAATAACATAACTCGTTAGTTATATGCTAAAATTTGGTTCTTTTTATTAGATAGTCGGCTTTATTTTTCTTACTTTTATCCTTTTGTTTTTGTTTTATAATTGTTTAATTTGTTTTCCCGTTTCAATTTTTTAATAAGGTTTAATAAGGTTTCAAATTTGGTTTGCTTTGATTCCAACTTAACAATGCAGCTTTCACTCACAAGTATTAAGTTACAAAACAACATTTAGATAATTGAACTATAGCTAGCTTTAAGCACAAAACCAATTCATGTAAATCAAAGAAACAGATATATTCATTCATGCAAAAGAAATATGGATACAATTAGGCTATAACATTCATCAAAATCCCAACAACAAGAGGATTACAAAATTATCTTACAAGAGGAAATCGCAGAGGCAAGGTGATGGACACTCACCATGACACGTTCTCACGCCGTCACGACAAAGATCGTCGTGCTTCTCGACCTCTCTTAGCTCCTATTATAGCCTCCTCTTTGTTGCTAAAAATACTCTAAATTCGAAGTAACTATCTAACGTCAAGTGTATGAAGTGTGTTCTGAATGAAAGCCTTGGGCCTCCATTTATAGGCCAAATCTGTTAACGTCCGCAGAGCGGCTGAGGAGCTGCGCTGAGCAGCGTAGCTTTCTTTGTCCTAAGGTTTTTATCTTCTGAAGGGTGGCTCTACTCTGACATTATCCTGTCAGAGCCACTGAGCGACGTGTAGGGCGCTGAGCGGTGTTAGGGTGGCTACAGAGGTTACTTCGTCCTCAAATTACTTCACCTTGAAGCAAGGTACCGCTGAGCGGCCTGCTCTTCTGCTTCTTCCTTTTGCTTTGTTTTTGCCTCACCTTTCTTCCATGGGATTTTTTTGTATAAAGTTCATCATTTTATTCCCTTTGTATCCTTCTTTTACTTCTATGAAATTGTTGCATTCATGGGGAAAATTGTTTCGAAAATAAATGGAAATTAAAGCAAAAAGGTATTATTTCACTTGTAAAAATACTAAAATATAGTACTTAACACTTAGCATAGCACATGACATGACACTTTGTGAATAAAAGAAACGACAGTCGCATGACTCACCCTTCTCATGGTAAGGCGTGGAAACACTTTGACAGAGTTTACCTTGACTTCACTGTAGAAACTCGTAATGTGAGATTAGGGTTTTGTTTTGATGGGTTTACCCTTAATAATTAGTTTAGCAAACCGTACTCATGTTGGCCAGTGATCGTTACACCCTATAATCTACTGCCTGATATGTGCATGAAAGACCCTTATCTGTTCTTATCTTGTGTAATTCTCGGCCTGAGCAACCCTAAAGTAAAGATTGTTGTTTTTCTTTAACCATTGATAGATGAATTGAACCAGTTGTGGAATCTAGGTGTGCTTGTGTACGACATTTCCAGGAAGCATAATTTTGTTTTGAGGGCATCTTTGATGTAGACCATTAATGATTTTCCTGCTTATGAAATGTTGTCTGGATGGATGACACAGGGAACTTTAGTCTGTCCAATTTGTATAGAAGAGTCTAAAACATTCCTCGAGATGTCATACACAAGCACACCTAGAGCGTTCCGGCTACCCACGGAGGAAAACAATCCTGGTTTGATTGTCACAAGGTCTTCTTGGAACCCGGGCACACATTTAGGAACAGTAGGTATGGATTTTTGAAGAACAAAATTGAAAATGAAGAGGCACCACAACGATTAACTGGTCATGAGATTATGAAGAGGGTTAGACATCTGCCGAAGATAACTGAAGTTGGCAAAGTTGTTAGGTTTCAAGGTTACAGGGAAGAACATAACTGGACTAAGAAGAGTATATTCTAGGATTTGTCGTATTGGAAAGGTAACTTGGTTCGTTATTATCTAGATGTTATGCATATTGAAAAGAATGTTTTTGACAATAAAATGCATACAGTCATGGACACCGATCAGACTAAGGACAACAATAAGGCAAGGCTAGATTTGAAAAAGTTGTGTAGATGTCCCGAGTTGAACCTACAACAAATTTCTGATGGTCACTTCATGAAGCCTAAGGCCTGCTACACCTTGAACAAGCGACAAGTTCAAAGTGTGCTTCATTGGTTGTAAGAACTGAAAATGTCTGACGATTATGCATCTAACTTGGCTCGATGTGTGAATATTGCACAAGGGAATTTGGTTGTTATGAAGAGTCATGACTGTCATGTGTTTACGCAGTGTCTTCTATCAATTGCATTCAGAGAACTGCCAAAGAATGTGCTGAAACAGATAAGCTAGCTGAGCTAGTTTTTCAAAACATTGTGCTCGTCGACTGTTGACGTTGAAGTCCTCCTAGTCATGGAGCAAAACATTCTCATTTTCCTTGGTTCACTTGGGGGTGTTTCCCCCTGCGTTTTTTTTATGTATTAAAGCATTTTCCTGTACACCTAGCATACGAATGCCGAATGTGTGGTTTGGTTTAGTACAGGTAGATGTATCCGTTTAAAAGGTGCATGAGAGTGTTCAAAAGAACTGTGAAAAACAGGGCTCAAGTTAAGGGGTTCATATGCGAGGCATTCCTAACAAAGGAAACTTCTTATTTTTGTTCGTACTACTTTGGTGCTGATTTTAATTGCAATAAAACCACCGTAGGACGTAACGATGACGTTGGTGCAATGCCTAATCAGTCAATATTTTCAATTTTCAATCAAACTAGACGCACGACTGGAAGAAAAACACTTATTAGTTTAATGCACAAGAAAGGGTTGCAACTCACTTGGTTGTTCTGTTGAATTGTGAGAAGTGCTTCCATATTACCAGTAAGTTCAATCAATCCTTATAATCTTGTTTATAGTTCTAATACGCAATTTTTAAAAATGTTAATTAGGTCGATGCATGTTTTCAGGTTGTTTCAACAACAATTTGGTGATCAATGCAATGATCAAATGTTTCCTTCGTGGTTTGCAAATTATGTATGCCTTTAACTTTAAACTATATATTTCAATCGAACGATTTCCTTTATCGTAATCAGATACGTATAACTTAGTTTTTAAAATCAATATAGGTACAAAGGCATTGTAGCAACGACCATCACTTGATGAGGCCCATTTATTTTGTGAACGGACACAAATTTCACACATCTGAATGGGCAACTGGACAAAGGATAAACAATAGTAGGGTTTGGGTTAAAGGTGAATATTCTAATGCTGCTGAAACAACCAATGATTGGTTTGAAGTGCTTAAACAAATTATTGAATTGGAATATGCACACGATGATCTATCTCATCATGTTGTACTTTTCTACTGTGATTGGTATGATCTTAACGGAACTCGAACTCACCCCGACTACAAGGCCATTGAGATTAATCCTACACGGCGGTACATGGGGTATGATCCGTTCATTGTTGCTGAAAGAGCAAGACAAGTCTATTACGCAAACTATTCGGGAGGTAGCCAATCAAGTTGGAAAGATGTGATGAAATGCAAGCCAAGTGGTCAAATTGTGTCTGATGACACCGAATCTTCAGACAATACATTTGATCAAGCATATCAACTGTCGGAGCCTATTTCGGCAACGATAATTGTTGAGTCTCTGAACCCTACAACATTAGCCAACAGTACATTTGATGATCACCCTCATGCATATTGTTGAACTCCCTAGCCTCCAACAACATGCAAGTGATCAAAAAATTGATGTTTACAATGACAACGATGAAGAAGAAGACTTCAATGATGAACTTCATTCTGAAAGTAACGATGACAGTTTATAACTTTCAGAATAGAATATGTAATTATTTGAAAATTTGTAACACAATTTCATTTCAATATTAGGTATAATTTTCTTATTAAGTTCTACTGTACAAATTCATTTCTTAATTGGTAGTTAACAATTTATAGGGATAGAGTACTATTTATGTATTACAATTAATAGGTAACTATTAGGATTATATATTGTATATAATTATTTATTATATTTAATAAAAACAATAATTTAATTAATTAAATGTACATCTATTTAATAAATAGATAATCATACCTTTTAATTTTATATTTTATTGTCATTTTTGTATTAGATAACTATCAAGTTATTTATTATAATTACTAAATGTATTATTGAATTTAATATGTATCTAATTCAATAATTGTATAATTATGTATTTATTTTATATATAATTTTTAGGATTAAAAAAATTTATTTAATTTATTATTTAGTTAAATAATTATATTATTAAATATATAATTAATTACATTAAATAATAATATAATATTTGAAGTATAATGAAAATAATATTTTTTATTTAATTTTCTTTACTGTCAAAAACTACCCACACAAGTACCCGACATAAATTCTGATTAAAAAATTAATATAGTTACGGTCGGATTTTGTCGACAGTAAGTATGTGCAAATATGATCAACTTTTTATCTAGAGCGTAATTTGGATTAAAATATTAATATAATTATCGTCGATTGTGTTCAATAGTAAACGGTTTAACTTAAACTGTTCTTGGGCCGCCATTACCGTCGGTCTTGACCGACGCTAACTATTGTCGGCTCTCCGTATCTGATGATAATAATTTTCCATCGAGGTTATTATCGTCAGAACAATGTCCGACGGAAAGTCTTGTATCGTCAGTACAATGTTCGACGGAAAGTCTTGAGAAAAATTCTGACGCTAACTTCGACGGTAATGAACGTTTTTCTTGTAGTGCGTTTTGGGTGGTTAGTGTATTGTATTATCTTACATGCTAATAAGCTTTTATATGTCAAAATAATTTATAACTCTATCAAGCTTAAGAAGGTAGGATTAGGCTTGATTAGACTTTAGTGTATAATTTTTTTCTTTTATCTTTTATAATTTTATATTTATGAAAATACTAATAAATAATAAAATAATAATAATAATTAAAATCATTAATAATTAATATAATATATAATAATTATAATATATAATTAAATAATAATATTTAAAATAATAAATAATTAAATAATAAAATGTTGTTTAAAATATATAAATGATCAATAATTTATGATATAAATTATATTTATATAATATAAATTTAAAATAATTAAATAAAAGTATCAATTTTTAAAGTTATAAAAAAAATTAATTAAAATATGTTCGTTGTAATTTCTTCTTATATTTAATTATAAAGGGTAGAAAATATTAAAATATAAAATATAGTGAGTATTATGTATTTTATTTTATATTTTATAATAATAATTATTAAAAGTATAATAAATAATTAATATTATTTATTAAAAATATATATAATTGTATATAACAAAAATAAGAAAATTTTAAAATAATTATAACTAAAAAAAGTATTTGAATATTAATATTTTTTTATTATATGTTTTTAACTAAATTTCTAATTTTCATTAGAATTATTATTTTAATGAGTAAAAGATAATACTTTTCATTAGCTTTAATTAAAAATATTATCTTATGCAATACAACATCTTATACATTGACATACTAGACGTTGTATAATATTAAAAGTTATTTAGCCTTATACAGTTTAATTTTATACAATCAAATCTAATCTTATATTGTCTTATCTTATCACATTTATCAAAGGAATCATAATAAGCAAAAAGACAAGAAGTCGTGCCCCTTATCAATCAACAACGACCATACCTCATTCTCTTCTGTTGTACCTACTACAAGCATGACGACAGTGTTAAATTTTTTTTTAAAGGGCATCAAAATTAAACTTTAATACTAATAATAAATTAGGTATATTTTATAAAGATTAATTGTTATGCATTAACAATATAAAATAGCTTTGCACTATCCACCAATAGAAATGCAATAATCCAACTGTCATGGCTTTACATATATATAGATCAGTCATGCTACATGTACACCATTTTATGTGTCATCATATTGCCACCATGCATTAAAGAGGCTTGGATCCTATTATGAATCTTCACTCACGCATGGATCCCCACTCTGTCCTTAAATGCGTGTGCACAAGCGATTCGCATAATTGTTTGCGCTTCTTGGTTTTCATTTGCATGCACAAACATTAACAACACAGGTGTACAAACATTAACAATACGAAAAACACATATTACACATATTATACTGTGAACAATTTCAGTGCCCAAACTTTAACAACATAGTTGCACAAACATTAACATGAAAAACATTAGCAATACGGGTGCACGAACATTAATAACATGAAAAAATACATATTATACTATGAACAATTTCAGTGCATGAACTTTAACAATATAGGTGCACAAACATTAACATGAAAAACACATTATGTTGTGAATAATTTCAGTGCACAAACTTTAACAATGTAGGTGCACAAATATTAACAACACAAGTGCACAAATATTAACAACATGAAAAACACATATTATACTATGAACAATTTTAGTGCACAAACTTTAACAACATATGTACATAAACATTAACAACATAAAAAGCACTTATTATACTATGAACAATTTCAGTGCACAAACTTTAACAATATAGGTGCACAAACATTAACAACATGGGTGCACAAACATTAACATAAAAAACCCATTATGCTGTGAATAATTTTAGTACACAAACTTTAACAATGTAGGTGCACAAACATTAACAACACAGATACACAAACATTAGCAACACGAAAATGTTCCAATAGGAAGAAAATAATCACAAATAAGCAGAAAACGTTTCAAGAGGGTGGTGTCACAAAAGGCATGCCATGCTCGTGTTGATCTGTTAAATGACAAAGACTCGTTGTTATACATCAAACACAACGAATTCTCAATTACCTAATTATAAATTACATAGTCTAAAAAGAATAGCTTAAGCATCTGTAACAAGCAAACTACCGTTGTAAAAGATAGATCTCCTCCTTTCCTAAAAAAGTAAACTTTTTATCATCTTAATTTCGTTTTATTCAAACCACGTCAATGTGACATAGGGAAATAGAAAATCTTCCAAAGATCAAATTCTAGGTGATGGGATGAGGATAAGAGGATGACGAGTATGGAGAAAGAGAAATAATACGAAAAAAAAATGTCAAGTGAGAGGAAGAGGGGGAAGAGAAAGAATACAAAAAAAAACAAGAGCATAAAAGAAAATATGAAGAGAAGAGAGGGAAATACAAAAGGTAGTATATTGGTGACGGTACAATGACATGTTTTAAGGTGTACATGAGCATTTTTGCATATAAATAAATAGATAGAGAGGCGAGGAATATAAGCGGTGTATTTAGATATTGGAGAGAATGAATTAGAAGGCATGGTGTGTGAGCTGAGTTACTGAAAAAGAATTATCATTGCAATTAGCAGTGGATATTATAGCACTCCAAAAAAAAAATATTGGAAATAATGATTTACGGCTGAACAAAAGTCGTGCACGACACATTTACGACAACCACGGCGATTTTGTTTTATTTTTTATATTTTATTATTTCATTTGTTAAAGTTTAAAGGAAAAAAAAAACACAAAAAACACCTACGATTTGATGTCGTGAAAGTTTGAGAAGTATTTTATTCACCTAGCTAGGACTTGAACGTCCCTTCACTGTTAGGTCACTTTAAAATTTGGAAAAGCTGAAATTGTGTCCGCACGTTTGATAAATTGCAAATTAATATACGAAGACAGCCGTTAGACATCCATGAAAATCTAGAAGTTTTTAAATAAAAAGTTTTTATTTAATCGGGTCTAAGTGTATTGTCCAAACAATAACTAAAAGTTTTTTAAATTGTGTTTAGTTAGGCTGTATCTGAATAAAAAAATATTTTAAATATTAAATAAATTTATAATAATATAGATTCTTATAAAAGTAGTAAATATTGATATATAAAATTATCTAGAATGCATCATATATTTTAAAAAAGAGTGTAAAAAATATTAAAAATTAGTAGTTTAACATCAATTAAAATATCAATATTATATACACACATATATAGATTTGTTGTGTCCTCTAAATGGTGTGTCCTCATGTTATGTAATTTTTTGATAATTATAAAGTTCTGGGGCTACTTGTAAAGTGTTGGGGCTACTTATGACATTCATAAAAGTTTAGGAACGTATAGACTAACATGTCAAGTGATTGTCAAGTTCAAGGATTAACAAATCATTTGTTTTTGTCAGAGAATTACATTGGGCACACGTGTGAAGTTTAGAGGTAAAATTGTGCATTAACTATATATTTAATAACTACAATTAAATTACATTTAATAACTACAATTAAATTAAGGGTATTGCTAAAAAAAATTTAACTTCAAATATGAGTTAAAAAAATATTTTAAAAATAGACACATATTAGGAAATGAGAATATTACTTTTTTTTAGGTTGCCTACCCGGTATCCAAGGCTTATCCTTGACTAATCCGGGCCGACCCGGGTCGCACACCTGACTATGGCGGGTGAGTCTCCCAGTGGGGATAACTGCGTTCACAAGGTCTCGAACTCGGGACCTTGCTTAAGCGATACCAAGACGCTTACCACTTGGACCAACCCCCGTTGGTTGGAAATGAGAATATTACTTTTACGATACTAAATATATAGAATTAAAAAAGACAAGACTTGTATCAAATTCCTTATGTCTATTACAATTAAATTATCTAATTAAGTAATGGCACGCGTATAATTTTTTTTTAAATAAGTAATAAATGTATTGTCTTCTAAAAAAAATATATCCACATGTTATGTGTTGATTTGCAAGATGAACTTGATTTAAGGGTACGTTTGTTTCAAATTTTAAAATCACATTCCTAAGAATGCAATACTTAAGAATGTCATTCTCAGGTATCCTTAAAAACTTGTTTGTTCATAATTAAAATTTTTGAGAATATCTTTTTAGATTTTCAACAATAAATTATAATTATGCTTGGTTGGTAATTATCAAAATATCCTTAACAAGTTTAATTTTATTATTATTTTATTTTTAAAAATAGAATTGAGGATAAATTAGTTTTTTTCGTACAATATTCTCATTCTCATGATATGAGAATAAAACATTTTTGACCTTTAATGTGAGAATATAAATGCATAAAAACTTGGGTGTATAATTTTTCTTGGGATAATTATTCCTAAAAATAAATTTGTATACCTTAAAACAAATACAAAAAATAAACATTTTCAATGCTCATTACCAAAAATAAGTAAACCTACGTTGAAATATACCCCAAAGTTTTATCCATTAAAAAATCCAAGAAGATATCTTTCCATGAAAACTATTTTGTGCTTAATGCTTTTACCACAAATGGCTACGTTCAATAGGAAAGTCAGGGTTACTTTTGTTTAATTTGATGGATTTTGAGGCCACACTTTCGTAAATTCTTATTTTATGCCAAAGTAAGACTCAAATTTAATATGTGGTGCATGTCATTTAGTTCTTGTCTTTGCAATTATATATACACGTAAATCATTGATCATACTTGTGCATCTTCTATCTACGGTAATCTTTATTAGAGAGAGTGAAGGAAGGATCTTACAAAGTTTTATGGCTAAAATTGTTTATCTTGGCTTTGCCTTTCTTCTCTTCTTCGCCATGGACCTTGTGACCCAAGTTGCCTATGTGAGTTTGTTCCTCCTATCCCACCTCATACTTGTCACACCATATACTTACAATCTTTACACTCCTTAGTTACGAGATATTGTACTAACTCATGAATACAAATAACATAACTCGTTAATTACATACTTAAATTTTTTTTATTAATTAAATACTTGGCTTTATTTTTCTTACTTTTATCCTTTTGTTTTTCTTTTATAATTGTTTAATTTGTTTTTCCCTGTTTCAATTTTGGAATAAGGTTTAATTCTCCCCTTTTTTTCCATGGAAAAAATAATTCACAGGCTGGCGGGGAAGGATCACTTCGACCAAAGGGTACGTACTACCTAAAACATCTATTAAAAAAACGCTCTCACAGTTTTGTTTTATTTGTTGATTTGACTTTTTGGATGCATTTAAAAATAAATGTATCTGAATTTCATACCTTAATGGAAGAAAACGACGTAGAATAAACTATTATTATTATCATTATTATTATTGTTATTATTAAAGTATTTGTTTACATTATGCAGAATGTGGGAATGCATGCGATTATCGTTGTTCAGATACTAGATATAGGAAGCCGTGCTTGTCTTACTGCAACAAATGCTGTAACAAATGTCTGTGTGTCCCATCTGGAACCTATGGCAACAAGGAAGAATGTCCGTGCTATAACAATTGGAAAACTAAAGACGGAGGACCCAAGTGCCCCTAATTTTATATTTAAGTTAATTGCTTTGTGATGTGTACGATTTTAGTGTAGCCTTTGTGGCCACACAATGAGTTACAAACGTACCAATTTATGTATCTTCATAAGCTGTGGTTTGCCCATCAATGATTTCTTAGCTAATAAATACTTAATTTATCTATTTTTTATAATTTTTATAATTAAATTCATTAATTTTTGTTATCATTTTATAATCTAATATGACATATTGATGGATTATATGATCTACTGTAATAAATTAATATTTTCTAATACAATATTTGTTGAGAGGTGCATTATAAACTCAATTCGTCTATAAATCTCTTATAATTAACTCTTTCAATGATTATTGATTTAACTAATAAAAAGTTATTGTAATGATATAAAACATAACATAATAACAAAAATTAATGAACTTAATTATAAAAATTATTAAAAATAAATAAATCAAATAATATAAAGTATTTACCCAATCAAGAAGTCAACTTGTCATATGGCATTTTCTCATCATATATAAGCTATAAATTTTAGTGAATTTTCATATAAGAAGTCACAATTAATAGTTATATTATTTGTGGTATGCAACTATTATTATTAATGATGATGATGATTTAGATAATTGTATTTAGATATTGGAAATAATGATTTACGGTTCAACAAAAGTCCACGACACATTTACGACAGCCAATGCAAGTTGATTTTGTTTTACATTTTATATTTTATTATTTCATTTGTTAAAGTTAAAAAAAAATTAAAAAAAAAATCGCCTAGGATTTTGTCGTGTAAGTTCAAGTAGTATTTTGTCACATAACTTACTTATTGGTTTCTATAAATTCTATTTTTTTAAAAAAAGAAAATCTGTTAATTAATAAATGAATAAGAAAACATTTTAAAAATTAAATGGTGAAAAATTGTCTTCATCACCACACACACGGAAAAAAAAATAAGAATGTTATGTATACAACATATTTGTGTTTCTTTTCCCATGATAAAATTAATATTCTTGTGAGAGAATTTTCGTTTATTACCTACAAATGTATTGTACAAATAATATTTCTAAAAAAAATTAATTTATGACAACTTCCCAGGGTCCATCTCACAGCATCTTTAGCCACTAACCATTACACCATTTTCAAACTGATCAATAAGCCTAGTAGTATATATAAAAGCTTTTGTTTAGGCTTGAAAATTGTCTATAATAAAGTCGGCCCGGTTGACTCTAAATAAAAAATGAGAGTTTAGGGTTAAGAAATATAACTTAGCCCATTTAACTAGCCTTTAAACTTCAAAATTATCTTTCATAACAAACTAATTAAAAAGTTATTCACAAAATAAATTAATTTGTTATACAAGAAGTCGATTTCAATTGTTTCTCATACTTCAGAAATTATTTTTTTAATATAAAAGTCAATTACAATCAATTCTTATTTTTTTTAAATTTATTTTCAAAAGTCAACTTCAATCGGTTTTAGTATTTAAGCGGTAAATTTATCGTGCTCCCTTAACTTTAGCTCACCGGTGCACCCCAATTGCATTTGCTTTTGATTTTTTTTCCTTTTCTTTTATTTTTGTTTCTTCTATGCCTTTTAGCTCCTCATGCTTGGTTCCTACAAATAATAAACAATAGATTTAGAAGTTCAAAGTTAGAATTAAAATAATAAAAACACCAAACACTCAATTAAAAGACATGATTATGTGTTGCTTTGTAAATAACTTAAGAAATTAAACACAATAACAAAACACACACATTACTAATAATTACTCAATAAAGACACATTAAAAAGACTAAATATAAGGAATAAAATAAGTGCCAAATGTGCACTTATCAAATCCCTCAATGAGGTTCACATTGGTGGGCATTGAGGGTTGGAAGTTGTTGGTGGGGGGTTTGTAAAGTTGTTTTAGATGGTTGTGGTGGTGTAGAGGGTTGGGGTGGCCATGTAGACATGGGAGCGTTGATTCATTGACACCATGGTCCAATCTTGGAGTCCATAATGTCAATGTCAATGGGGCTGGTTATGTTTCCGCCCTAAGAAGCAAGTCAAAGCTTGGTGCATCCACCCCCCAATTTATAGCACGGAGGACGATTTCATCCATGTTGGATTAAGGTTTGTCCTCCCCCTCGACATCCCCAATTGTGGCCTCATTGATGACTCTGTCACAATAAACATGAGCAAATAAGTATAACAGACATGAGACCTAATCATCAAAGAATATGAGACATAATGCATATACTACAGAAGACCTAACTTTTATTTAAAATGAGACACAACTATTTTGTTACACCAGATCTAACTGAACAATGATATCGGACCTAACCACTAAACAACATTAGACATGAGACTTTCATTACAGAAGATATAACCTCTATTCAAAGCGAGACACAACCACATCTGCTATACATAACAAATTATTAATGAAGAACATAACTAATAAAATAAGCTTACCCAACATCCCCCACTTTCGTCATGGCTTCTGCTGGCTCCTTGATAATCGGAGACCTTGATGGCATACTGACTCCTCCACAATCGGGGACCTCGACCTATTTTGATGCTCCCATGCGTCCCTCGCATCATCCCTAATACCAGTAACCTCAACTCCCACATTTTTGTTGTTGTTTTTTCCCCTTTGATTTTTTGGGGGGAGCAGGCTCATCATCAAAGATGACGTCATTAAGATGCAGTTCCTCATCTGATTTAGCCTCATCAACAAAGGCTAATTGCTTTGTTGGTTCTCTCTTCTTCCTCTTGGTGACGTTTCTCACGTCGCCAACAATGTTTGTGAGAAGCCTTTAAACCAAAAATAATAAAATAAAACAAAAAATCATTAGTTATGAATAAAAAATTACAAAATGCAAAAAAGGAATTACATCATGTGAAACTCACCATTCATCGGGTCTTTTCATCACTTAGAAAAGCGTCTACTAGATTAGACGTCCAGTAGACAATACACATGCTTGTGTTGTCCGGGTTATTGTACTCCTTGAAGCGGGTAGCTTGCAAGTACAACAGCTGAAATGTAAGAGACATTAACATAATTTCATGATCACATTCTGTGTAAACAGACATAACCAAATACAACAGGAAGACACAACAGTGTAATGCAAGACACAACCAACTAGTAAACATAGACCTAACCGTGACGAAGTACGAGACCCAACTACTTCAAGCACAAAGACAGAACTATTTCATGCATTTGGACATAACAGTAGGCCTAATAGCTACAAGAGACACAACCATTGGAATAAAACATTAAGAATAACATACCTGCAGAACATACACGCAGCCTTTGCAATTCTTGACTACGCCTATGTAGTAGTCCTTTATTCCATCCAACAAGAAGCCGTGGATGAAGTCCGACCAATTGTATACCAAAAGATTTGACACGTCAACAATGGCCCGGAGGTGGTCAGTTGACACGTTGTGTGTCATTGTCTAGCATAGAAATGCCTTTACCAGGAGGAGCAGGTATGCCCTCCTGAATTTGTCCCCGGTTATTCCCGTGCTTATTTCTAATTGCAGGGTGGGGACAATCTTATTTTTGTAAGAGGTCACCACAGACCTTGCCTCCTCAGAATTAATTTGTGGGAGGGGCATACTTGTTGCACAACATAAGACAGAGGATTATTTTAATAAAATAAGCAGTACACAAAATAAACAAACAAAACCAAATAAAATCATAACTGTAGCTAGCAGCCCTAGTGCAACCCCTATTTAGTTTGCCCGAGCTTTGATCTTGTCATTGTTCGGCATATCCATGGTATTTGTAGCAAAGTCATAGTGTTTGACCAGCTGATGCACCAGTGGATGCTTGACAACAACCTTTGGGACTTGGAGCATTGCTCCAAATCCCATTTCTTATACTATCCTCTTTTGTGCAACAGTGAGTGATTCCGCCACAGCATGCACTTTTGCCACTGAGAACTTTGACTCAATTATGCACTGCATGCAACACAAACAGCCAAGTTAGTTATCATGTCTTATGTTTTATGTAAGATGATACACTTTCTAGTCCAAACAGATCATACCTTTTTGTTGTAATCTGCCTTGGACAATTCAGATGTGGCGGGTGTTGCCTTCTTGGGGGCTGAAGTAGACTTCTTAGGTGCCATAGCCTTGCAACATGATAAAACACGCATTAGCAAATATAACGTTGAAAGACATAACTACAAGACACAACCATACATAACCAAACAAAACAGGAAGACATAACTGTATAATGCTGAAAGACACAACCAACTAGCAAACAAAGACCTAACCGTGAGGAAGTACGAGACACGACCTTTTTGATTGTGTAGACACAACCATACACTCTGCATAGGCATATACAACTATTTCATTCAGAAACCCACAAATTAGTGTACATAACATAGACAAATCTAACCAGTTTTCTCTCATTAGATATAACCATAGAGCGTTACAACCAACTCACCAACACCAGACACAACCATAGTAGAGAATGAGACACAACCATTTATTTTACTAAGACACAACCCTTTTCATATCCTAGACATAACCATTTGTTTTACTCAGACACAACCTTTTTTCATTTTTAGACACAATCGTTCGCAAAATGAGACGTAACTTTCGTAAACAACAAGACATAACCAATATTTAGCTGAAATAAAAAAGGTTTTGATCGCAAGCAAAAATAACAAAATGAAAGTTGATGTGAACTAAATAGCAAAAATATTCGATGATTAACTTGCAAAAAGAAAATGAACCAGTAGGGGTTATGTCTTACTAGTAGTTACAGAGACGAGAAAGCCTTAAGATGGAAGAGTTAAAAAATGTTGTTGCAGAAGAAGGAGGACGAAGAAGCAGTGACTGAGAGGAAACGAGAAAGTTGTGTTTGTTGGATGAAGACGAGAGGGTTATGTCGTGGGAGAAGAAAGGTTTTCGCGCTCTCTACGAAATGTGAACGGTTGACGTGTTGAGGGATTTAATGAGAGAGTGTGTCACGCACGCAAATTTTGAGAAAGTGGACACGTTTTGAGATAGTGCGACACCGTGAGCAATTATTACCCCAAGTGTGCACTGGATGTGCAACTACATGTGGTGTAATAATCATAACCCTTTATAAAATATGGTGGATGTGCAACACACATGCAAAAATAATTATCCTATAAAAAATGACGGATAAGTTTACATTGGTGTTGCCAAAATAATTGAAAGATTTTAGTTTTTCCCATTTTGCGAGAGGTATTTAGAGAAAGTTGGTTATATGCTCTGCACAAGTCAACATCCATTGAATAGTATTCACAAGCAGTAGGTGGCAACAAACATAAACGGATAAACCTATCAACCTGGAGAACACGTGTAAATTAATATGAGCCATTCATCTTACCCAATTTTTTTCCTTCTTTCTTTATTTTGGACTGTATATTAAGCGTTAGGTTAAAGGTGGAAGGTTAAATGTGCATTGCAAGTATATGTTAAAGCTTGTGGATATTGAATTGTGCAAAGCATATAACCAATATAAAGTACATCTAAATTTTTCTTTATCAATATACACATTTAAAACCTAGGAAGCATAAATTTGCAAGGACTTTTGCTAAATGCCCTCAAGACATTTGTTTTTCTTTTTTTCCCTTCCTTTAAGCGCCATAAAGACACTTGCGGTGATATGTTTTAAGGTTCCTATCAATATAGTAAGTTTTGATTTTTGGTCCCAACACAAAATTTTCTTTAACCGTGGTCATTTTTTTTTATATTTTTTTTGTCATTGCTGTTTAATTTTAGTCTTAAACTGTGATATTTATAATAGTCAAAAGAAGGTTCTTAAAACATTTATAAGGATTAGAAACAAAATTTTAATACTTATAAGAACTAGATGTATATTTGAAATATTTATTGAAACCAAAATTTAGCACAACAAGGACAAAAAAAAAAAGGATCAAAATTAAACCTAAAGAATTTTTCTAGGGACTAAAATCAAAATATCCAATATTTATAAGGATTTAAATTATATTTAAGTAAAAATAAATAAAAACTTCCGGTAAATTTTTTAATGAGATTAAATACATTAAAAATTTAAAAAAAGTTCACTTTTCTCTACTTACAATTGAGCTGACAGTCTAATAAATATTCTCACAACAACTAAGAGTAAAATAGAAGAATCCAAATTTGACTCGTAGTTTGGGTAGATTGTAGCTGCCGTGTTGAGGATGTGCTCTGCCAATGGTGTAAAGGCCGCTGTATTTTCGGCTTTTTTGCTCTGTTGGCTGCTGATTTAGTGGGACCTCAAAATTAGGAACCAGATCATGGGGTAATTTTGTTTCTCCCCATGTTTACTCATTTGGTTTTTGAAGTTGCAAACTCCCTCCCTAAAATTAAAAAATTACTAACTTTCTAATTTACAGAATTATAAGTAGCAAGTGAAGTTAGTAAATATAATGAATTCAAGAATTAACTCGCTATAAGACTTATTATAATTTTTAGATTAGTGAATTAAAATTTTGAATTTCCAGAATTAAGTGACTCAATTTTATAATTTTAATGATTAAAATGAATATTAACAAAAATATCACACATGCAATAATAAAGTCACAATTTCGTAAGCAACCTTCCTAAGCATTAAAAGAGAGAAGAGCATTAGTTGCTACAGTTCTCTATATATATTATCACATCCCCCAAACTAAAATAAACAACTATAACTCTCTTTTCTCTCTTTTTTTCCTAGTGATATCTTTATCCATCATACAAATCAAATGGGTTTCCAAAGGGAAATCTTCTCCTCAACCTTGTTGCTCCTTTTGGTTGGTTTTGCAACCTCAGACATAAACAAAGACAAAGCAGAATGCGCTGACCAACTCATAGGGATGGCAACATGTCTTCCTTATGTTGGTGGCCAATCCAAGGCCCCAACCATGGATTGCTGCACTTCCTTCAAAGGTGTTATGGACAAGAGCAGGAGATGTGTTTGCATCCTCATCAAGGATCACGACGACCCGAGTCTCGGGTTCAACATCAACCTTAACCTCGCCCTCAACCTACCTCATGCTTGTCACACACCCAGTAACATTTCTGAGTGTGTTGGTAATTAATTAGTCAACTTAGTTTATATAATATGTATATGTGTCTTTTGATCCCTCTTTTTGATTTGTGAATTTGAGTTTCATGTGTTTTGTTTGGTTATTCAGATCTTTTGCATTTGACGCCTAACTCTCCTGAGGCCAAACTGTTTCAAGTAGACAAGTCCACTGACAAAAATAGTACCACCCCTCTTCCCCGCGGTAAATTACAAGTGCATTTGTTTCAATTTATTTAGCGAAGATTTTTACTTTTTTTTTATGCTATAATAATCAGTTTTTATATATTTGAGTTAAGTTTTAAAAATAATCATTATTCGATAAAATATGTTTTCAACTTTTAGTAAAAGCTAAGAAAAGAGCAATTTTTTTTTTAAACTAAAAAACAAATGCACATGATTGATTAGTTATTGTTAAGAATGGCTCACTTGATTTTATCCTCTGCACTGATTCTAGTACTGTCTCTAATCTCTCTGACATGATTTTCTTGAATGTTGTGATTGAAAAATTAAACTGCAGCCGGAAATGGCACTGGTGGTGGTTCTGCAAAGGAAACAAGCACTCAGGAGAAGAGCAGTGCTGGTTGGGGAGGAAAGAGTACTAATTGGCTTGTGGCAGATGTGCTCACTCTGATTTTGCCTTTTGTTTTCATGTTCCATTTCTTCTTCATAATACTTTGAACAATGATCATCAAGAGGTCAAGACTCTATAGTAGGATATATTGGTTGTTTGTGTCTACTTTGATTCTATTTTGCATATTCTATAGTTTTGAAACAAATAAATCAAAAGTACATGTAACTTGTACTGGTAATTAGTGGTAAGTACTTGTTCTGCTTCTTGGTGTTACTGGCTGCAGTGTTGCCTCACTTTTTTTTTTTTTATTTGTTTAGGTTTTGCTAATAAGCATTATCAAAACATTTGTTAAGAAATAAAAAATAAAAAATTTATATTAAAAGGACAAAAAATTTAAAGTATTTAAAAACCTAAAAATATTTTATTTTTTTATCTGTTAATAAGCTTCTTAAAGTTAACAAAATATTTTCTCCATCTAATGAATGCGATTAATTTTCCAACTAATAAAACCATTTAAGGGCCCGCTATTATACCTCACATGGTCACACCGTCATATAACACAGAGAAATTTTTACACAATCTTGGAGTAAGAGATTTTTTTTCCTTTAATTTATTTATTACTTGACACATCAATAAATATTACTTTTTTTATGTATAACTCAAAGTAAACAATTATTTGAGGGGAAAATATTCAATTTGGTCTCTAAAAGTGTAAGCCTGAGTCACTTTGGTCATTAAAATTTAAAATATTACATTTTAATCCTTGAAATTGTAAGTTGTATGTCAAATTAGTTCTTCAATTCATTATCATTATTATATTGTCATGTTTTCATTAATTTTTTTTTGAGAATGTGATAACAACGTGGTAACACTAAAGGCTAAATGTATGGATGTGAAGACACTTTGAATTACAAATCTATAGTTTCATTTACCACCATAACTACTCCCGCGAGCTTCATTTACCATCATAATTATTCTGGTGACCTCATTTGCAGTCTCAATTGTTATTATTGTCCCTTTTAATGTGATAAATCAATGAAAATGTGACAATACAATAATGATAATGAATTGAATGACTAATTTGACCTACAACTTACAAGGATTAAAAAGTCAAATTTTAAATTTCAATGACCAAAATAACTCACTTACATTTTCAAGGATCAAAATGAGCATTACCCCATTATCTGAGAATCGAAACAACAGTAGTTTAAAAGACAAGAGGAACCCTCATCTACTTATGTATCAAGCAATCAATAAATTAAAATAAAACAAATATCTTGCTCTAAAAGAACTTTTTAAGGGATGATGTATGCCTGAATGCTTTAATGTCACTAGGGCCTCCTACACCATATATCTACTAATCTGCATGATTAGTTGGGTGGACACTGACGTCTTTTTTGGAGTGTTTTCCCATACTGAATAAAGGGTACCAACCAAGATTGCAAAGTTTTGTTGTAACAACTATTTGTAATTGGGATGCTATCATGCTTGGTCCACATTCGTGGACAGTTTATTCTTTCATCCATCATATTAGTACTTGTTTTGTGAGGCCCATATTGGGTTTAACCATAAACTAGCGCTTTTTACCTGTGCAATGTACGACATTTTAAATATTAAATTTAATGTTATATGTATGAACTACTAATAGTGAGAGTAACATAATTTTTGAATTCCCAAACAAAAACATACTCATATATTGCAAAACAACAGAACTACAGCAGAGCACAAAACAAAATTATTTTTCTATGTTTTTTTGTTATTTTTTAAGCATTAAAACAAAGTAGTTAAAATGCATTTAAAAAAAATGAGCAAAAAAAATGTATATATGCGATCCTATGATTAATTAAATGAATTTTTTGGATAAGACATAAATTTTGATCACTTTTATCAAGAAGGGAGAGGATGGAAAGCTCTAGAGTGCACCAAAAGTATGTTAGTGTATAGGTGGTTTATTTCAATGTGGGCCACAAATTTCAATTGAATGGTAAAGAAACAAGATTAAGAAAATGTGATACACTCTTCGTAGCAACTGGCAAGGTCATAGTAATCAGCACGAGAGGAGCACTAAGCATCACAGCTTCCCTTCTCAATATTTTGCTCAATCATATTTTTGGGTTACAAAAAATTTTAATTGTTATACATTAACATTAAATATATATATATATATATATATATTACTTTAGTATCCTATTAAAATTTAAAGGTATTGAATAGTAATGCACAAATTTTATATGTATGAATGCACAACCATTATAAAATTATCAGAGTGTTATAATCTGAACTTTATTTTTAAAAAATGCACAAACATTAATAACGCACAAACTTTATTCTTACGAGCGCACTAATATTACAAACTTGTAGCTGATATTCTCAACTATATTTAATTAAGTGTACAAACGTTACAAACATTAAAACACAAACTTTATGTATATAAGTACGATGTGTATATATATATATATATATATATATATGATGTATGTTATTTTTGGTATACTTGTAATAAGCCTCTAACAAAAAAAAGGGTGCGCAAACAAATGTAGAGAGATAATGTAAAATAAAAAAGAAACAAATGCAGTTAATAGTTATGTGTAGATAGATACAACACTAAAGTCACCCATCCATATGTAAGCAAAAGCATTAAAAGANCCCCCCCCCCCCTTTTCTCTCCTTTTTATTGGGCTTATCTTTTCCTGCATCATCTCCAAATCAAAAATGAGTTCCAAAAAGCCAAAGAATGCAGCACTCTTGTCAACCTTGCTGCTGTTCCTTCTGGTTGGTCTTGCAACCTCAGACGTAAACCAAGACAAAGCAGAATGCACTGACCAGCTTGTTGCTCTAGCAAGCTGTCTCCCTTATGTGGGTGGCCAATCCAAAGCACCCACCATTGATTGCTGCTCTGGCCTCAAAGAGGTCATTGACAAGAGGAGGAGGTGCCTCTGCCTCCTCATCAAGGATCGCGACGACCCCAGTCTTGGCCTCAAGATCAACCTCACCTTGGCTTTGAGCCTCCCTAGTACTTGTCACACCCCCACCTATATATCTCAGTGTGTTGGTAAGTCAATATGTGTTAAACTGTTAATACCGGCCGTGGATGCCCGAGGTGGTAATGTTACGAGTCTCACATTGAGCAAATAAACAAATTGACACGGTCTAATAGACTTGTCTTTTGGATTGAGTTATTTTCCACGAGTTTAAGGGTTTAATGTGAGAATACTTAAAATAAATTTTAAAACACTCAATTTTCACTTGACTCCGCTAAAATCAATCGGGCGTGTTTTCACCCGAAAACTAAACTTATATTATATGATGGTTTGTGTTGGTGTGTGTGAATTTTGAAGTTTGATGCGTTTGTTTTTTCAGATCTTCTGCATTTGGCACCTAACTCTCGGGAAGCCAAGGTGTTTGAGGGAGGAGACAAAGCCATTGGAAATAACAGTACCGCCCCTGTTCCCAGTGGTAAACCATACAGACATTTATGATTGGTTAATTATTGTTGAGAATAAAGAATCTCTCACTTGATTTTGATCCTCTGCATCTGATTTATTGGACTCTGTGATGTTTCTGACATTTTAGTAACTGCAGCTGGTGGTGGTGCTGCAAAGGAAACGGGTACCAAGGACAAGAGCGGTGCTGGTTGGGGAGGAAAGAGTAGTTGGATTGTGTCGGAGGTGTTCTGTGGAATTGTAACTTTTGTTTTCATCTTCTTCATAATAGTTTGAACTTGAACAATGAACCATAGTGTTCAAGAGTTAAAAGAGTAGGATATATCGGTTATTATGTCTCTGTATTGCAAATTTTATATTTTTGACCCAAAAAATAATATCTTTCAAGAAATACAATAATATGCATCTCGAACCGGTAAGTAGGGGTGCTATTTGGGTTGTCTCTATTTTTCGATAAATGCATTTTGAACATATAAATTGATATTTTAATCTTAAGCAGTAGATATTTTTAGAGTAAAAATTAAAATATGATTAAAAGTACATTTGATTAGAAATACATTTAAAATGAGGCTCCATTATTACACAAATTTTTCATTGGTTCTTCTTGCCTTTACTCACTCTTTTGCAGTGTGCCCATCTTTTGTGACGAATGTATTTAATTTTCCAACTAATGGAATCATTTAAGGGACCCGCCCCTATACATCACAAGGATGTGTGTGTGTATATATATATAAATATATACATGTATGCTTTAATTATCAGTTGGGCCTCCTCTTTACATCTGCTATCTACCAATCTACATGATTAGTTGGATGAATGTTGACGTCTTTTTTGAGTGTTTTTCTTTCCCATTCTGAATGGGTAGTAGTGTACTAAGCATGAGAGTTAAGAGTTTTAAATAATACTAATAAATTAGAATTAGAAGTGGAAAATTAAAGCAAGTGGAGATCAACGCAAAAAACAAAACAAGACCCGAAAACGCGGCCGCCCAGTAACATAAGCGTTAGCTTCATCATTATTACTGAGTAAAAGCTAGTACAGTCACGCCCTCCATTTTATGGCCTTTTCGGAATCACATCTACGTCAAGGATCCAAAATATCAAGATAGAAAACAAACCTGATATTTTTTTTAGCCATATTGTAATTTAACTGCTTTTGAACATTGAAAGAGATCGAGCCATTGATGCAATAGGTGTATTTTTATTTTATCTACCGATTTGATTAAAAAGTGGGACCACGAAAAATACAATTTAAAAAGCACACTAAGAATTTGCCAACTACTCAATTCGATGTTCTGCCACATGATATTTGTATTTTTCTATTCTTTTTCAAAAGTAAAAAATAAAACAAAGATATATCAAGATAAACTTTAAGAAAAATAGAGTTTCGGGGTAACTTAATTTGCGTTTGGTGATTTTATTAATTTAATTCTCCCGTTTGCTCAAAAACAAATGATTAATAGCCAACGTTCAGTTAGTAGTTCAAGTAATTCAACAGTTAGAGAGTCCAGGCCCACATTGCTTTCTATTCCTCTCCGTATTGGATCTTCTTTGTTCATCTAGTACTTCTTCTTGTAGCTTATCTAAATTCTTAAATTCCATTTTAAGGTGAACCTTGAATTGGAAACCTTGAGAGCCATTAAGAGCGACTTGATCTTATTCAGCTTCTGAGATTTATTTCCCTATTGTTCATTCGATTTTTCATCTCATACTGATAGTACAGTTGCTGTTGCCATTCTATTGAATTCCATTTCAGAAACTCATGCTCATTTGTCACATTTTGTCTCTTACATTTTTGAAACACACATGTTATAGTGTTGTTCTGCAAGAGTTGTTTTCAATTATTTGAACTAGCATCATTATCCTATGAGATCAAAAGAACTACCTTAACTAATGATGGTTGGTGAGAGAGGTTTACTTGCCTTAATATTACTCGTAATTAATGGGTGTCTGTTTTTGAACATCAAAGTAACAGAGCTCATACCAAAAGCGTGAACTGCAATTGGCAACGAAAGTGCCATTCATGTTCCAATCGAGGTTATCAAGAGTTGGGTCCTCTTAGAGGAAAGGAGAACCCAGAACACACACGAGTGCTCAAGCGCGCTCATTCGAAGAAACACAAAGGAATAAGGATAGCCCCAATTAAGTCATTAAATTAATGAAAAGCAAGGAAAAATATAACAGCCTTCAAAAATTCACAAACACAATCAGATTAGCAAGAAGGAAGCCGCGTTAAGCTGCACTATATAAATGGCACACAAATCTTTATTTACTACTATATTCATCCATTTTGGGCGTATACCTCAGTAGAGCATTGGACCTTTAACCTAATGTTCGAAGATTCAAGTCCTGCCATACTCAAACAAACCTACCTTATAATATCTAACAATTGATAAGGATGCATTGTAACATCAATGCTCTGCTTTAACCCTCACATCTCCATTAGGTAGTCCACTTTGTGCTTGCGCTTGACGTTTCAACTCCTGCATAAATGTAATAAGGTCAAGATTTATATCACCAAAAAACCAAAAAAGCAAACATAAGTTGTCATTTTTTATGTAATTTACTCAAGGATTCAATTTAGTATGAGATTGCCTCAAGCTGGAACAAATGAGGTATAAATGTTTGGCACAAAGCAAGAAGGATGGGCACAGAGATATGAAAGGGCGTCACACAAGAGCCCCACTACAAATTCTATTCAGAAAATTTCATTTGCAAAAGTGACAGCCAAATGGGCAATCAACAGCACAGAAGTTGATGTGGCAATTAACAAAAAAGCACAAGGCCAAGGCAGGTGCTTCAATTCTGATGAGAAAAAGAGAGAGCTTGTGGTGAATAGTAAAGAAACGGAAAAAGAACCTAAAATTCAATACATGCTGTCACAGGATGGAGCAGTGAGATACTTCAACCTAAAAGCACACACCCCTTCCCCTCCCCCTTCCCCTTCCCAATTTCTTCTTAACTTAGTGCAGCAGACTGCAGACATACATGCTGATAAACTAGAACAAGCCAATGACATAGTTCAGCATTGAAATAAAAGACCAGAGCAGCAATACTTACGGCAGCGGAAGCAGCACGGCTCTCCCTAAAAGCTTCAACTTCACTAGGGAAGTTCTGCTCCAATTCCTCCAAGAGATTCTTGCGCAAACTCTGCCCCAAACAAAAATGCTAAGTTAGACTAAAGCAGCTCATCAAATATATGGAATTAAAAATGGGAAACGACACAGCAATTATATCTAAAATAATAATAATAAATTAGAATCAACCTTCAAGGCATCAGTTTTCCCTTTGGTGATCTGATTCTTTGCAATGCAATTGTTTAGAACATCTCTAGTAAATTCATCCGGATTCTTCCCATCATCAATCAAACTAAACCCAGCAGTAAATTATCAATTAAGTTTCCATCAAAAAAGAAGAAGAAATAAAAGCCTATACTATTGGGTTGTGAATAACTATAGAAACATATAATTGACTCACTTCACAACCTCCATAGGAATCTGAATGTTGCACTTCTCAGCCAATTTAACCATGTTGTCAAGCTCCACAACAAGACCATTGCTGGAAAATTAAAGTAAAATATGATCAATATATACAATATCGAAGTTGAACATGTGAAAAAATTAAAACGAAGTAAAAAAATTCATTTTAGGAAAAAGATTGGAGAGACATACATGCGTTGGAGGAGAGGCATTTGAAAGGCAGCATTGAAGGTAGATACCGTAAGGTAAAGTTGATGAATAAGGCCCAGGGTTTTCTGAATGGAGTTGCTGACCTGGTTCAGCTTTTGCATAGAATCATCACCTCCTACCGCAGAAGCTGTTGTGTCGTTAGTTTGAGATGTCAGTGTCCCATTTCCACCACTCCCACCATTTCCTCCCACAATCGCACTTTGAGAGGAATCCATTTGTATTCTTATATAAACTCTGAAAATTTTATTGAAAATATTTGGTTCAAAATGCAATAAACTATCAATATTAAAGTGCAACACCCCTAAGACCACCTAGTTTTTTCCTAAATTTTAATCATATGGAGCTATTGCACAAATTAAATATATCATGCATGAGGTTCTTCCAACATAGGTTAAGTGTAAGACCAATTGGGTTCACACCATGATGATAACATCAAATGAGTATAAAAGTAAGAATCATTATCATAATTGTTGTGAAGTTAGGAAAACTTGTTTTCTTTGACGCGGCAAGTGTACTGAGAACTAAGTTTACTTTCAACTACCAATTGTGCTCAAGAAAGCGTGAAAATCAAAGACTTAATGCCAAGCATTTCAACACACCCATCTCAAATCAATTAATTACCTATGCCCTATGGTAAGTTTGCAGAACAAACACGGTCCCAACAATGTCTTCCTTTTTCTTTCCTTTTAAATGTTTTCCCTTCCTTTCTCTTCTAATATCTTTCTATACCCCCAAATTCATCTGTCTTCTTTAACCTTTCCATGGATAAGGAAAAACAAGCGGAGTAACGTGCAGAAAAATAAATGAGAAAAAAGAAAAGAAAAATGAACAAGAGGTGCAGCTACAGTGGTGTGGCGGTCGGCAAATCAGGCTCTGCATAACAGCAGCAGGAGGAGGGAGGAATTTGAATCATTTTTAGCCATTTGGAAGAGAGGAGCATAGGATTTGTGAATTTAGGTTACACTAGAGAGAGAGTGTGTGTTTAGGTAACAGAGCAAGTAAAAACTCCATTCTTTTCTTCTTCTTTTTCCTCAAAGAACTTTCAAGAAATCACTCCACAACACAAACATTTCTCAAAATCTCACAAGAATGCGACGCTCATAACTGCGAATTCTCCTCTCTTTTGAAATTCGATATAATTGACAAGAAAATATATTAATTAGCAAGTAGCAACCTATGGTGTGTAGAGGTGTCAAAATAGGGGACCCTCCCCCGTTAAGCCCTACTCTCAATGGGCTTAAAAGGGCTGGGGCCCTAATAAGCCCACAGGGCTCAAAAGGCCGATAGGGCCTTAAGCCCACAAGGCTAGGGCTAGCCTGTAGGCCCATCCTAAGTAAAAAAATTAATTTTTTTCTAATTTTTTTTGGTTTTCTAGTGTTAGCCCATTGATGTGGCCACGGGGCCCACGGGCCCAAAAAAGCCCATGGGCCTAACCCCACACCTATTTTTTTTTTTTTTTGCTTGTTCGTTTTTATGCTTTAAAAATGGCTAGCAATAACGTTAATGGCCAACTCAGCAAGACGCGGCCATGGGCCTGGCCCCACACCTTTTTTTTTTCTTTTCGTTTTTATGCTTTAAAGCCTTTTTTTATAACGGATTAGTCCCAAAAATTGTCCAAGATGGTCGCAAATGATTAATTTGTCAAATAAAGAGTATAATTTGTCAAACAAAAATGTACACACGCTCATGGATATTGAATCTCGAACAGGAAACTAAGGTTTCACTCAAAACATTCAATAATTTTCCCTGAAAATTGTTATCTAGCACTGCCCTGCTTCATCTATTTTTTTTTTAAAGATCGAACAAGCACTCTGCATTGATTTTTAACTTTGCAAGAAAACCTTTCACTTGAGATATGATAATATAACAAGTCAAAATCCAATACAATGGTAAGATATAAACCCAAGATGACAGCACATTATAAACCATGGTATACACAACAAATAAAATGAAAGTTTTGCATAATTTAGATATACAAACACAATGGTTCGGCACCCAGAGTTAGCAAAATAAAGCTTCAGTATCTTGCTTCTTGCCCATTATGAAAGTTTTGACCATTCCTCTTCATTATAGGTCCAATTTTACCTTTCCGAACCATCCAAAGAACATATATGAAAGTTGAAAAAGAATAATAATAACATGCGAGAGCTTCAATAACAAAACCAAGTACTGCCATCCATCCAACCCAAACAAAAATGAAAAAAAATCTTCTATCTAAACTCCCAAACCCAAATCCCGTTTGCCCAATCAATCTTTTCCATATGTACAAATCAAAATTAGTAACTGCAGCAGCCAAGCAATCATCTTCAATTACATTTCACATAGATAGATAACACATACACAAAAAAACAGATATCTAATGCCATATAAAATTATTCATGATTAGTTATTCATTCAATACCAATGGAACTTCCATGCCTCCCAACACACAGATATGGCTAATCAATCACTCGAAATGGTAAGATAGATAGATTTACCTCTAGTTCCAACAGTTAGGGATGAGTTGTTGTTCCAAACAGGAGCACCGGAGTTTGTGGTCCAGATGGGGGAATTGAAGGCGTTAGATGGCCGGTACTGCAGATCACAAAAACAAGTCAATGAATCAATGATACCAGTGTCACCAAACACGATATTACAATTGAATTGATACACAGTTTCAGCTCAATTACACACACACACACACACAGTTACAGAAAACAGAGAAAAAAGAGCTCAAGTTTACATCAGAAATTAAGCATCGAAAGTCAAAACCGAAAGAGTTAGCTANAAAAAAAAAAAAAAAAGGAAAAAGAGTTCAAGTTTACATCAGAAATTAAGCATCTAAAGTCAAAACCAAAAGAGTTAGCTATAGCTGATATCTGAAATTGAACCCTTAAAACAATAACAAAATAAGAGAGAGTGTAAAACAATAACAAAATAAGAGAGAGTGTTTTTTTCAAAGTCAAAGATATATATAGCTAACTCTCTGATTATGATCTAACTCTCTGAATAGTACTAGCAAAGAGGTCCCATGCAGAACCTTCTAACTGTAAAGCATGTACTTGTCACCAATTTCATGGACAAAGGTTCTAATACACATAGGAAGCTCGTTAGTAGGGCAATATTTACGGCTCACAAGTTTTCCAAGGCAGGATTTGCTAGTTCATGAACACAAGTTTTCCATTTGAATACATCACAATTCCCCATAATCAAAATTTCCAAAATAGATTGATAGCACACAGCCAATAGGATTAGCTAACTTGAACTATGCTTCAAAACTAACATTCTTGAAGGACAAACAAATTCTAAATTGCAGACACACAAACACATAAATTTTGCAGCTAATACCCCAAAAATAAAATAAAAAAGAATATAAAATTGGACATGATACAAGCAGAAACAGAAAAATCAACACATAAATTTATATATACATATATATAAAAAACTTAAGAAAAAAGTTCAGCTCATCCACGTTAATCATAGCTTCATTGCGTTTGTTGACCTCAATCTCTGTAACGATGTTTAGTTAAATTCATTGCCTTTGCTTCAAAATTCTGGGAGCAATGCACAGAACAACAACCATAATGATAATAACCAATCTCATAGAACAAGAAGGAGCAATTAAAGAGGAACCCAGATGGGGGAAAAGGTTAAAAACCCAGAGAAACACAGAGAAACTAAAAGGGGGAAAAACGTAATCACAGAATGGAAATCAAAACGTACCTGATTGGAGCGAAACGCGAGCTCGCCCACACGGAGGGATGGCAGCGTGAAGCGACGGCGATGGCGGCGTGAAGCGAAAGCGTGACGTGACGGCGATGGCGGCAGAGATCAGAGAGTTAGATTTTGTTGATTTGGGAGATGAGAGATCAGATGAGAGGATGAGATGAGAGATCAGAGATGGAATGAGAGAATGTTGGGCTAGCCCGAGGGTACCCCACCCAAGCCCAACGTGAGCAGTGTTTTTAGAGGGCTGGGGCTTTTGAAGCCCATGATAAATCTGGAGTAGGGCTTGGGCTAATAATTATACGTGCCTAAATTAATGGGCCTCAGAGCTGCCCTCTATTTGGGGCTTTTTTGACCGGTCTAATGGTATGCAAGTAATCACTAGAAACTCACCGGTCACCGGAGCAGAACGTCCTCACCTGAAGCTTCGAGAACCAATGGTGGCGTTTTGGGGGCGCTAGCTAGGGTTTCACGATCGAGTCTTGCTCGAAGATCGCTGTTGATGATGATGAATTGATGATAGAGCAAATCGTGAGAAGAAGAAACCCACAGATCCGGGAAAACGAAAGATCAAAAAACTAATGTCTCTCCCAATTGAGTAAACCGGTGCTAATCCATAAATAAATTATTAACGCAAGTGACCAAAAAATATGATGGGCAATTTTTTCTTTTTTTAATTTCGCAAGTTTAGTGGGGAATATATAAACCCCCTTTTTCATTACACATAATAAGGCACGTCACATATTTTGATATATCTATTTTATATTAGGTCCACATAAAAAAAAAAACTGTTTTATATAGGTCCAAAAATCATATTTATTATCATATTAATTTAAAATATATTAAATATGAGTGAATGGTCACTTTAATTTTGAAGTTGCAGCATCCGTCATCCTAATTTATGAAATTAAGAATTATTGTTTTCTTATTCTACCAAATTACAAAACATGGCTCATGATAATTAATCCTTAAAATATAAAAATATTAAATTAATTCTTCAAATACACTTCCTCAAACCAAATTAATTCCTTTAAACTTGAAATAACAAGTTAATATCATATTTTTAGTGACTAAAATAACCCACGTGTGTAGTTTAGTGGATGAAAGTGAGTACTTACACATTTATAAATTATTTAGTTGGTGACACATATAATGTATCGATTATTTTAAATATGAATATACTTTTTGGAGATATTTAATTTATTTTTTATTTTAAATTTCAGTTGATATATTCTCCTCCGATATTATAAAAACTAATTCAGTTCTCATAATATGTATGAATTATAAATAAATTGCATTATTTTCATGTAAATTGATCAAAGTTTTTTAAATCAAAATATGTTAAAAAGGTAAAATATTGTTAACATAACCACCTCAAATTAACAAGAAAAGAAAACTTTCCACTAAAAAGTTGGCTTAAAAATTCTTAATTATAGTAAGAGGGAGTGGGGGGTATCCCCTAAACAAGAGTAGTTGTAGTATGTGCAGCTTGTGAAATGTCTGATGCCCGAGAGAGGTAGTATGGATTGTAGTAGGATGGAAGTAAAAATGTTTTTAAAACATAATGGGATAATTTCAGTAGGTGAGTGTTTTTGTACATAGTTTTTTATGAAAATTGATTAAAAGCGTTGGTGAAAATATCAAAATATGAAGATAAAAATTTTTTAAAAAAAAAACACTAAACCTTTTCAACGTAACTAAAAGATGGCCAATTTTTCCTAAAAAGTTGGCTAAAAAACCATTAATTATAGCATTGTGCCTACGTTTCCCTCCCAAGTCCCAATTGAAAAGAGTTTCCCTTCGAGAGATAGGCAATTGTAATGTGTGCACCGTGTGAAATGCGTCATGCATGAGAGTGGAGAAGTTTTTCCAAGCATAGTGGGACTATGTTTTGTGTTTACCCAGTTGTTTCTTAATTAGTTATGAACTTTTGACCTTATAAGAGAGAGCGCCATGCTCAAACCTTGAACTTAAAACATGGCACAGGGTCAAACACAATCACCTACTTTATGAATTACAGAGGTATCCGACAAATTCAATGCCCTGTGTAAGTCAGAAGTCGGTCAAAAATATCAGGTAGAAAAACTTGCGGATAGGTGGGAGGGAACGTGGCAGAATACATTCCTATTGTTCTAACAAGATTCGACTTTACCACCATCCATTATCAAGCACGTTTATAGGTTACGATTAAGTTCTGCAACATACATTGAAGTCTCAGAACTTAAAATAGTTATTTATATATACACATGTTCATAAAGTTTCGAGATATAACGCAACCAGACTCGAGATTTGTGAGTGTTGCAGCTTGAAGGATATAAGCTAGTAATACAAGCACAATGACAGATAAAAATGTCATTTCATTATGCCAGACGACACCTATAGTAGTATAAACCTGCATCTACTCCGTGAGTAGCATAGGAATTTCATCCACTGCTGAAGGAAACTGCAAAATTGCAAAAGATTGGAAATTAGTAAACTATAATTAGCTGATTTTAATAGAGCTGTTCAGGAAAAATTACAAAGACTTTGAGGTAGAATATGCAGGGGAATTAGGCTGCAGATAGTAAGTTATATGATCATGTTACCTAAATAATTGTATGCCTCTAATGTGCAGAAAACTTATGAGAAACTGGAGACATTTACAAAGGCAACATGTGATTGAAAGCTACTATTCACATGCTCACACCCCCATTGCAGACACAAACTTCATATATCACGGAGCTTGAGGAGTTCTAATATTCAACCAGACACTACAGACTCACAGCCATACCCATACAATCCAATTACCAGCTATAACAGATAGTTAAACTTTTTCAGTTAAAAATGTTGTTGTAGACAGCTTAGGATATAATCCAATTCCAATATCTTACCTGATGGATCTATCCCACTCAGATTACATCTAATATGAGATACCAAGATTCCAGCTAGAAAAGAGCTTGAATTTACAATATTTACCCCCATCTTAATCTCGCACATCAGTTACAACACAAGCTATAACTAAAAAAAACATGAGCTGTTATGCTTTGTCATGGTCAAACCCTGTCACACTTCCTAAAGATAGAAAACCCCCCACCACCCAAATACCTACCACAAAATCATAGTCTAAATTACTAAACCAACCAACATGAAATGGATTTCACAAATCTTAGCGCCACACAGATATTTTACACTCTAAAACAGTGATTGGTCCCTTGTTGGATTAATTCAGAGAACACGCACAAGAACTTCTAGTATCCTGCAAGTTCTACTCCACAAACTTAAAAAGGCAACTCTTCTCCTAACAACTAAAGTTCTTTTCCCAAGTCGGTTAAACGGATCAAACGATCAAATAATCGATTCAAATCCATAAAAATTCAACAAAGGTTTTTACCTAACACAACTGATCCTCTTTTAACAGCGACCTAATACATCCGATTAGGTAAAGAATTGCAATAAAATTCCACAACACAATCAACAAAACACCGATCAAAAATCAAATCGACCGTTCAAAAATAATAAATCAGAAGATTCCAGAAGTTTGATCGGAAGGGGAAATCTATAATACCTTGGAGGAGGAAGGGTTTTGGTCACGGCAAGGTGAGGCGGTGACGGATTTGCGGCAAGAACGAACGGTCTTGAACTGGTCAATGTCGAGCCTCTTGTTGATGATGCCGACCTGGAAGTAGATGTTGTCGGAGGGAGGCAAATCGACCCTGATCTCGTCGACGTCGAACCAGAGGAGGAGGCGCTGGACCTCGATCCCCTTCAGGTTCGTGATGGAGCCGTAGCTCAGCTTCCCGGTGATCTTGGTCTCGTAGTAGACAAGGTAGTCGAACTTCACGTAGCACGGCTTCTCCAAGAAGACGACGAATCGACCGTCGTCGCCGAGCGTGTAGTCGGTGACGGTGTCCGGTAACAGACCGCTCGGGAGGCCGTATTTCGGGAGCAGCTCGTACACGCTTTCCTTGTTCTTCGGGCTCGATTCTGTCGCTGCGGACGCGAGGGAAAGAGCGAAGAAGAAGAAGAAGAAGGCGGTGACGGAAAGGAAGGCGTGAGGTTTATTCTCCATGGCTCTTTTGATTTTCTCTGCTTCTCTGGTCTTTGTTTCTTCTGTGTGTTTGTCTGAATTCGGTGATGGTTTTGAATTTTAATATACGGCACCGGCTTAGACTTTTTTTCTATTAGGAAAATCAATGCATGCTCTAATCTTTGATTTATTTTTAGACATGGATTTTTTTTTTTTTTTAAAATTATTTCCTAATTGAAGGATTTGGTTTTCTATTCAATCTGCGCAGTTGGGGTGTACTGTTCACTGCTGGTGACGTTAGCTTGCGGATCAATAACAACAAAGTTCCAGGCTCCCTTGACTTGATATAAACAGTATCACGATTCTCTATTTTTTAGAAATTAAGATCTTTTATTTTTTAAAATGAATAATAAAAAATAGTATTTAAGATTTTATCATCCATTACCTATTTCATCTTATTTCATCATGTAATGAATGAAAAAATCTTAAACATTGTCCTTTATTTTTTTATTTTAAAAATAAAATATAAAAAATCTTAATCCTGACAAATATATGATGTTGATTATCATGAGAATAATTTTAATATATTTTGGGGGTAAAATCCGCTTTGCACTGGCAACGGATTATATTTTATTTTTTATACAATTATTGAAGTTGTTATTGTCGGAATTAATTATTATTATTACTATAATAATACAAGTATATATGATTACATGTCTGCATACACTAATAAATTAACAATGTTTACGTAAAAGGAAAAAAAAGAAGTAACGATATACTAAAAAAAATTGTGAAAAGAAAAAAGCAAAATATTAATATTTTTGGTTGGTAAGTTCACAATATATTAAAATTAAATCTTTTTGTTTTGTCTAAATCATCAATATTTATGATTTATTTAATTCTAATTAGTTTGAGCTTAAGTGTAAAATAAAATTCTATATAACACCAGAATTTTTTTCCAATATTAAAACTTAATCTTTGCTACTGGTTTATCTATTTTTAGGCTATACTTTTGGTATTTTCATCGTGTTATAGCATTTTTAATAGTGATTTTTAAGTCTCAATTTCTCTTTTAGGAAAGCTCCACCTTTAATTTTAAGAAAAAGTAAGACGAAGAGAAAAAGTTTTTAATTTTTCTAAATTGAGACCGAAACCACTTCTTAAACTCCTAACCCATCACATAACATCTAAAATAGAATTTTGAATATATTTATTGTAATATAAAGTTAAGATTTTTTATTAAAAATAAGAGTCACATTTTTAAGATAAATTTACTTTTGTGATACATAAGTATTAATATAACATACAGTAAAGTTTAAAATAATACTAAAATTAGGTCTTGCCATCAGATGCTCTTATTCGTTAGGTATTTTTATACTTAGAGATAACAGATAATGATTAAAAATAACTAAATATAGTAAAGCTTATAATAATTATTATTGTGAACAAGTAATAATTATTATTGTGAACAAGTAATAATTGTTAAATGCAAACTCGTGGAACGCGTGGCCTAGTAAATTAGTGGCAGAATCCGCTTTCCATATGGGACATTCTGTGATCAGACAAGGGCTCGTTTGGTTAATATTTTGTTTTGAAGTTCTTGAAACTTATTATATATAAGTTAATTAAACTAGCCCTTATCTTCACGAGTTTACTGTTAATTTGGGTTACACACATAGACCCTTTTGTAATACATGTATCAAGAATAACATTAAGAAGATTAAACTCATAAACACATGTCTCTAGTACAGATATCAAGGGCTTGACATAGGTGGTGCCATGAAATATGTAACGCCCCTGCTAACTGCCCACCTCCATAGTAGTAAGCAATGTTCACAGGGTTGTTATTCGTTGGGTCGGGTTACCTTCAGCCATTACTTTTACCTTTGCAAATATATTTTACGCGAAAATATGGACCTATTTGAAAATTGTTCATGTGCTTATCAATTTACAAACTAGAAGCCGTGCGTGATTAAGAGAATATATAACAACAAGCGTTAGCGTCTATCCCAAGTTAAGTGGTGACCAAGGTAGAACATGAAGAGTATATGTGCATATATATAATTACAACCAAGGTCCACAACATAGTTACACGTTGTCTTAATAATAAATATTTACACAAAATGTATAAAAGTCGTAGAACATTATACAAAACATCTATCATCCTAACGCCACCATCCTCACTTTGCCTTGGCTTCAACCTGCTGCAGCCCTCTGTCGTCTACCAGACATCCCTCAAGTCAATCCATTCGCTCCGCACACCTGGATCCATAACCGAGTGGGGGTGAGAACTCTTCGTCCACAGTGGCATTCCTTAGCATTAACTAACGTTCAATTCCTCGGGTATTCTCCAGGTCGTTCAGGAGATCTCTAAGTGATCATGCATACTAAACTCCTACTGATTATTATTTTTGCCTGGAATCCAAAACAGCTTTATCTATGTTACTATGTGATTAGGGGATCTAGTCTTTCTTATCTAGGTTCTCGCGCTTGCTATTCCTAACTGTCGTAACTTAACCACATATACATGTATGCAGACAGACTCAACTGGTCATCACGCATATGTTGCGCGGGAAACATTATAGTTCATCCTGTACTCCGGGCAGGGTATCTATGCAGGGGGTCATCATGCCGATGGGGCACGGTATCAATGCATGAGATTCGTTCATCACGCCCTCAGGCATGGTATCGTATCGTTTAGAGACTCGACTTGTGTCACACCTCCTCGTACACCCCAGGCCCTGTCTACCCGCAGGGCAGTATACGACCTGCCTTTTCTGCCTACTACTCGAGGACACATGACTCTACCCCCTTACCGGGTGGCGAGGGGTCGCCTTCCTTTGGGCTAAGCCTGAAGTGGACCATTTAACCACTGCACGTTTATCCATTCATGACATTGACCATACTCACATTTATCTTTTCCATTGAACCACATTCAAGTTCCCTACGTTCCGTTATGATCTTTCATTCATTAAGCGTTCATTAAACAATAAACCTCTAGTGATCTATCCTCATGATGCATGCTTTCTCAAACACATAAACATATAGTCACATAATCACATCGTAATCTAAATATAAGTTATTCGGGCATGGGAGTGTTGGAACCAGGCAGCATAAGATATCTGTCATAACCTTACTTTCATAAACTTTCATAAAACGGTTCCCATGAAGCAACCACGGTTCATGCCGCTCAGCGCCCATTGGAGCCGCTCAGCATTCAGTGGTACCGCTCAGCGTCCACTGGTACTGCTCAGCGGTCCCTCGAGTCAACCTAGTCACAGGTCAGTTTTCAAAGCATTTTCCAAAGTTTATATCCCAGGCCGCTCAGCGGTCCCTAGAGTCCGCTCAGCGTCCTAGGCATGACTGAAGTTCCTTCTTTGTTTTCTTGTTGTTCTTTCAAACTGTTTCCATGGCCACTTCTTGGGCTTCACCACCAGTTTCAACAATCACCATACAATCACCACCAGTTCTGAAAATATAGCAAAGTCATCTACCTATTCCTAACATAGCAGTTCTAACATAAAGCATAATAGGAACATACAAGCACACAAGCACATAGGCCACCAAGGAGGTGAGCAAGCTTAGGATTAACCACTTTCTTAGAGCCCTAGAGAGAATTAGAGATGGCTATGGAGGTGAGGGTTCCCTGAGTGTTGAGTTCTCCAGCTAGCTCCCTGTCCTTGGCAGTGCTTTAGAGGGGTTTTTGGACCGAACGTTTTTCCGGCAGAGTTTCGAGAGAGATGAGAGAAATGTGAAAATGAGGGGTTATTTATAGAGGGGGAGGCCGTGGGTTTAGAGGGCAGTTTGGTCCACAAATTTTGTCCCAAAATTACCATTATGCACTTTCTAATTTAATTTATTAATTACTTAATTATTTTGGATAATTATAAGGTCACATCAGGTCACATCAATGAATAGTAACCCTTATTTTTTATGCGCCCTGACAAGTATTTCCATTAGGGCAGCATCCTTCTCGTCTTTTCTTATCCTTTATTCCTCTTTGTTTCCAGTGGGATCGTTGTCTCCTCACCAGACATAGTACTTAGTGGGACCATCGTCCCCTCGCCAAGTATAATACCCAGTGGGACAGTCATCCGTTTGCCAAGTGTAACCTTCGTCTCTTTTCTATTTCATACCCAGTGGGACCGATATCTCCTTACCAGATACAGTACTTAGTGGGACTGTTATCCCCTCGCCAGGTATAACCTTTTACGTTTTTGTATTTACAAAGTGGTCATCCCTACATGTGGGGTATGTCCATAGACATACCAAGAGGGGGATTTCCCTATTACGTATCTATGTACATATCTTTAAGGCCTTCCGAGCCCATCGTGGCTAGAATCTTCTTAAGATCTTACATCTTCCCTATGTTCTATTATGATCTTCTCTTAAATATGTGATTTTCCTAACATTCTAATGATAACTCATTTCTTAATGATGCATAATAATAAAATATAGCATACAAAGCATAACAACTACCATAACCTAAAAGTTACGGTGTACCAGTGCTTTTCCCCATTTCCGTCAGAATTTTAGTTATCAAAAACCCAATGGGCACAAGAATTCACTCCAAGGTTTTTGATAGTTCTAAGCTCATCTTTTCACACCTGTAAACCCAGATTTTGAATCCAATATTTCAAAATTATAGTTTTGCCCTTTTTGCCCAAAACGCCATTTTTTACCAGTGAAGTCCGATTTTCTTCGAAATTTTAGTTATCAAAAACCCGAAAGGCTCAAGAATTGACCCCAAGGTATTTGATAGCTCTAAACCAATTTTTCATGAAAACAAACCCAGATTTTCAATCCATTTCTCAAAAATTCTCGTTTTGCCCTTGCTCGCCATAAAATGTTGTTTTGCTCGTTTTGCTTGAGAAATTCGTCGTGGGCTCCAAAAATCATAAAACTTAACACCCCACTAGATTTTTCGTGTAGATTCCAAAAATGATGTTAGTTTTTCATGATAAAAATCTCAGCCCATAGTTCCTACTCAAACTTACTCTTTTTCTATTTCAAACCTAGGTATACCTAAATCCTGACAGAGTCACAGAAACACCAGCAGTTTTCCAGGCAAACAACAATATAAACAATATATACATAACAATATTCATACATAAAACATCATAAATATTCCACTTAGACAGTGGGTTGTCGGATTACCCACGTGTAGAAAGGTTTCGCGGTGATGAGTGATGCTTCAAGCAGAAGTTCCTAGAAGTCTCGGTGTCTCTAAAGCTTTCAGTCACTTTTGCTCGATAGAAAACACGAGATGAGGACTCAGTTTTGAGGAACAAAATGCAAGAGAAATTGACGAGGAAATTATGGGAAAGCCTTAGTAAGGCTGTGTAGCGAGGTTTGATTTCTCTGTTACGTGAAAGTAAAGACCGAGTGCGTGAGGTGAACGTGTTTATATGTGATGTTGTGTGTGTGTGTGTGTATGTATACGATGAGGCAACGTCAAGTGACAAAGGGTTCATAAGACGCCCTCTACCAAGTTATAAGATACTGGAGCACGTGATCCGAAGTCACATGACCCAAGCAAATAGGATTAACAAGCACGCCAAGTTTTCCTTTTTTAGGTAATGCAAAGATTAGATTACCTCGATCACCTAGTAAGTTAGATGAAACTACTCAGGACTAGTATGGATTGAAATAAGTAGGGAATTTAGTATATCTTGACACTTAGAGATCTCCTGAGTGGCCTGGATCATAAATGAAGCAAAAACAAACAGTTATGCCCATAAGATCCCCACTGAGGACACGACGTTCTCATGCTCCACTCATTTATGTTTCTAGACGAGTACGACAAGTACGTCGGAGTGAAGGAAGCATCACAGGACAACTGAAGAGCCTTAAAGGCAAGAGGTTTCAGGGTAGCAGTAGGACTACTGTGATTTGTACGCATCGTGTCTCCTAGGCATTTTGTATTTTGTATTAGCTGAATGAATTAGAAATGCCATTAGATCTCATATGCAGTAAAAGTATATGTTTATGTATAAGCAAATGTGTAACTATTTATGGATCCATGTGAATGTGTGTGTGTGTGTGTGATGGAATGTTATGAAACTACTTCTTTATATACCAATACACCCCTAAGTCTAGATTTTATCGCTTGCTTATATATATATATATATATGCCTTCTCTAACTTGCATGACTCATATTTTATGTTTTAATAAAGAAATGAAAAAGTTTTAAATCAGTCCATATTTTTTATGTAAAGAATATTTTCAAATATAAATGCATGGCTAGAAGTATCCTCACCAAAGCAGTTAACAACCCTGTGAGCCTTGTTTACGACTATAGCGTAAGCAGCTAACAGGGGTGTTATAGTCAAAATTTTTGGCACAAAGCCAACGACAATATTTTAAATTAAACAATGCGTTTCGATAAAGTAATTATAGTCAGACTTTTTCATTTATGGTCAGTAATTGCCAACAGTAATGTTCTAAAAAATTATTTAAACGCATTTCACTCTCCTACAGCACACCATTCACTTCTTCTTTCTCTTCTCTTCTCCTATTCTCTCTTTTCCTCTCCTCTCCTCCTTCTCCTCTCTCTGATGGTCAATCTTATTATTCCCTATCTTTTCAGTACCACCTGCGATGATTTCAGAGCAGCTCTGAACCCCGCTCAATGGACTTGTATGACATGCCTAAAGGCTTGTTCGTGGCTTTTGTGATGCTTCTGGTGATAAGAGGTGAATGGATTTGTGTTTCTTTTGCATAGTGGGACTAGGCTTAGTCTACTTCATGTTATTGCATGTGATTCAATTCGATTTTGCGGCTCTTACCTGATTTTATTTAATTTGATGTGTTCAAATATCCTAAAAGAATTAATTCATTTACTCCATGATATATTGAGTATGTATATATTTCTTATTAAATTGCTCAAAATTTTCTTTGCTTTCTGATTTTGAAATGGTGTCTATTTTATCTTTGTTGGTATTGAATTTTATCACACCCGAGATTGCTTATAAATTTAATTTCAACATTGGTGGACTATTATGTTGTGTTCATAATAGAAACATGCATAAGAAAATTACTGAATCTGTGAGGTCATTATGTTGAAGAGTCAGTGAGGAAGACAAAAGTGGTAGGGAGTCTCGCTAAACTAGTGGACCATACAATAATAAAAATAAAATAATAATAAAATAATTGTTTAAAAATTTATTATCTTTACCGTCGGAAGTAGTCGACGGTAATTATGTAAAAAGTATAATCAAATTTCCATTGGAATTAATCGACGATAGACAGGATGAAATATTAATATCAATACCGTCAATTTTAGTAGACGATAAACGTTTCAATACAAACCATTCCTAAACCACCATTAACGTCGGTCGCCACCGACGCTAGTTATCGTCAGCTAGTTACCGTTGTCTATATAGAGTCAATGATAATAAGTTACCATCAAGGTTATTACTGTTAGTGTCTTTTCCTACAGTAAATCTGACGGAAAGCAATAAAATCAATGGTAATCGAGAAAATTTCTGACAGTAATGAGTATTTTTTTTTGTAGTATCATGAAGTAAGAGATTCTTACTCTCTAACTCATCTTGGCCATTTAAAATTAAATAAATAAGAGAGATAGAAAACATGAGTGAAAGGAGGTTGAATGATGGATATATGGTGGAGGAAAAAGAAAAATTTTCACTATCTTGAATATAAGAATTTCTCATAAAATAACATTTAAACTTTTGTGAGAACATGAGCAATAGCAAAGACCTCGGCGGGAATTGATCAATTATCGGACGCAGTAAAATTGGTGGCGGTTGGTTTCTTTCGCCGGGAATTGATCAATTATTCGTATTTCGTGGCGTTGAGGCTAACCGCCGCATAGAGAAAGCATTTTGCGGCGGTTAAGAAGTGTGAGCGGCGGTTAGGTTTTTCAATTCTGGTACGCGGAGACATAATTAATTACCCCCCTTTTCACTTTTTTCCCTCTTGGTTTCTAAACCCTTACTTCGACTTCCCTCACCCTCAACTCTGTCTCTCAAATTGTCTCCCTCTGATGCACCAAATCCAGAACCATCGTGGGCACCCGAATCTTCCGAAACTAGACGGCGGCGACGTGAAGGACAAGAAGTTCGAGCCGGCGGCACCGCCCGCACTCGTTGGGCGGAAGCAGCGCAAGCAGAATGTTCCTGAGGCGGCGACGCGTCTGTCGATGGTGACGCCGGTGTCGAAGTACAAGCTCCGGCTGCTGAAGGTGGAGCGGATCAAGGACTACCTTCTCATGGAGGAGGAGTTCGTGGGGAACCAGGAGCGCCTCAAGGCCCAAGAGGAGAAGGCCGAAGAGGACTGATCCAAGATCGACGACCTCCGCGGCTCCCTGATGGGCGTCAGAAACCTGGAGGAGCTCATCGACGAGAATTACGTCAGAATTTTGTCGTTCGTCGATAAGGATCAGCTGGAGCCTGGTTGTGCAATCTTGATGCATAATAAGGTTAGGGTTTCTCTTTCTTATTATGCTAATTCTTGATTTTTCGATGGGAACTTTGAATCGGTGAAGGTATCATCATCTTCATCTTCAACTAGTTCTACCAATTTTGTATAATGTCACTGCAACTATAGCAAATTGCACCAATATGCTCTGCAACTTAAAAACTAACTCTCTAGTATATTATTATGCGTATGTCATTGGCTATTCAATTTTCATCTTTAGGAGTAGGAGTAGGATGAAATATGGGGCAGTTTTAAATAAGAAAATAATTTAATTTTTAAATTAAAAGTAGGGAGGAGTGCTACAAAAATCGTTGCAGCTGTAAAGATATCAGGTTTCAGTATTTAACAAACAGTCTAGTTCTAAATTCTTTCAGTATGATCTCAGATAAAAACTATAACATGTTGGAGTTCTTACAAGTTACCAAGGAGTTCTTATCTTCTTGAAATATGTGAAGCAGTTTTTAGGAAATTGACAGTGGAAAGCTGCAAGAGCTTGAATTAATATGGAGGGTGTGATCCTTCTTAAAAATTAAAACTCAAAGATGAGATTGACATTTTTTTTTTCCCGATAGGTATGAGTTTGACAAATTGGCCTGGCTAATAAAGTTGAGCCATTGGTTTTAAAACTTTATTGATCAACGGCTGCTAATAAGTGGTCCCTCCATCACTGCATGGGATCACTTTTCACCTGCCTCAGGTTAAATTAATTTGCAACCTTTTATGAAATTCGAGAGCCAGAAAAAAAAAAAAAAGAATTACAATTACAAAATTTGTCTTAAGAAAATTAAAATGAAGGTGCAGCTGATAGTGAAGATTTTTGAGATTCATGTGAAGATTTAGAAACACGTCAAAATTGTACCAAATCTTGTTGGATTTGTTTTGTGAATTGTGATATCTATTTCAATTCAAGTCATGTTCTATGCTTGACCTGATCACAGTACAGGACCATCCTTTGCTAGAAAATTGAAATCCAAAAATGAAAAAAATGATGAGTAATGAAACAGTAAGGCGGAGCTCAAAGAAGAACAACAGTTGTTAAATAAAGTTGGCGGCAACATACATATAGCTGTACTGAAACTTCTAAAATGTTTTAGGTAAGATACAACTTGACAATGCATATTAACTTTAATTTGACATTCACTTAATCTATTTTGAACAGTTAGTCCATGCACCTGGATTGAATTCACTTGACTGGACCATCAGTAAATGCCATGACTCATGGCAACCAAAAGGGTCCTATTCATGCATATGCCGGTGTGAATGTCATAACAGCCACTAACACCAATGCAAACCAGCTAAAATTTAAAATAAAAATAAAAATAAAAATAAAATGTTAATATTTTTGAAATTAAATGCAAACCAGACAAATTGAAGTTACCGGCGACAATGGACGCATCGAGGAGCAGCTTGAAGGATTAGGAATGGAGAACTACGCCATCTTGCTTCATGGAGAGGAGCAAAGTGGGGACATGGTGGAGGTGGCCTGCCCAGCAGAGACCTTAACTATGGATACATGATACAATATATGATATCTTTTTCTTTGTGGCCTCCTCTGTTGTGGCGTCGTCATATTTTTGGTTTGTTGATCCCCATTAATTATCATTGAGACTTAACAATCTTACTAAAAATCACTTGTAATCCATACACAATGTATAAAAATTGCACTTGTAAGCGTGGTTAGTGGCTTTTACCTTTTGCCTTAAGTGTGGATTGGGCATTTTTAGAAGAGTGTGGATTTCCATTGTGCAATTTAGGTGGTAACATTTGTTACTTGCAATCATCAGTTTTGTTTTGTGAAATATTAGTTTTTGCTTCGATTTTGTAGTTTACATGTGTTCTGCAGTTTTACTGAAAAAGTAGGAGCTGAACATGCAAATTTTTGGGAAAAAATTCATTTCAATGCTGTGATACTTTAGGCTGATTGGGAAGTTGAGCTAAATAATTGTTAATTAGTTTAATTGAGGCATAATAAACCGCATGCAACAATGTGTCAAATGTCGTTGGATCTCTCTCTTGAAAAAACTAATTTCTGCATTTTTCTTTAACCCTCTGAATAGTATTGCAAGCTTCCAAATTAATTTGAGCAATGTGTTCGAGTATTTATTCTCCTTTCCTTAATGTTATAATTTACCAAATTGTGATATCATTTTGCCATTCTTTGGTGTGCAAGATGTAGATAGCGAAATTGCATTGCACTTAAGAGGCTAGGCAGGAAGGATCCCATCACTAAGGTAATTAACTTTGGATCAACTTGCAATATTTTACTTCATTTTTCTAATTAACTTTTGTTAAGTATGTGAAACATCCTGTTATTTGCAGGTGGCAGACCAGATTTTTGATGGAAGAGAATTTAGAGTAATTACTCTTTTCAGTAACATCTTTCAATGTTACTTAACCTTTTATAAGATTGATTTAAGCTTCATTCAAATGCTCCCAATTTGATGATCCTCTTAAAGTAGTCTGTCCTAGACTGTGATGATTAGAAATCTAACATGAAGCTTTAAGGATGTGAAGAGAATGAATAAACATCTACAATATGGTGGTGAATTATTTACTTGATATTTTAAATAGCATGTAGATTTGGCAATTGTTCTTTGTTATGCATTTTATATTTACATATGCCCCCTTATGCTGCAAATGACTTTTTCTAATGATTAACTATATAAAGTTTCCTCATTTATTTTTTTGTGTAGATGGAAGACTTTTGGGTTTTTGTTCCGGATGAATGGGAGGCATCTGAGATGGATTCCACTTCATTTGCAGCAGCTGACTTAAAGAAATAACTGGAGGGTTTAACACGCCATTTATTTGGTATTTCCTATACTATAAGGGTTCTACATGATAAGCACGGCATTGTGTGTTTGTATAAAGGATCAAATTCTTTTGGCTAAGAATTAAAGAGAACAAATTTAGTTGCCTTATTGCTTTAGTTGCATGACATGAACACACACACAAACACACAAAGTTGGCCAAAAAGCTTGACTTTGCTGTCAGATTTTACATGTGAGCAATTAGCTTGCTTGCTAAGTTGTCCATTCCTCAATTTTTTTAATCTTGTCCTTCCTTGGTAGTTGTTCTTGCACATGTGCNTTTTTTTTTTTTTTTTTTTAATTCTTTTGATAAAGCTGAAAGTTACACTATTTATCTTATTATTACTTTTAACAATTTTTTTCCTGCATAACTTTGTGACAAATTGTTGGTTCCTGCTCATATTGCCTTACTATCGGGTATTTCAGATTGGTTACAGCAGAAGAGCTTTCTGGTTTGTTCACTACATGAGTTTTTAACTTTTTTCCAATATTAAAGGTGTTTGGTAGAAATATTGGCATTTGCAATCAGTTTCCAGTGCTCCAAATTTTATCTTTTCTGGTTATGTGCAAGTAGAAAAGAAAAATCCATATAGATGTCTTTTTCATTTTTTTTTTCCATCGAATTGCACCTCAACTCTTGGATAGGATGCCCCTGAACATTTGATGTTCCCTCACAGCATATCTGTTGAAGGATTCCAAGATTTTCATGTTGTGGTTGTTTCTTGTTCTATGTATAATTTTGATGGACCGACTTGGAAAAGATGGAAGTGGAATGGTAGAACCTGTCCAGGCACAAGCCATGGGAAATAGAGCAGGACTTGGGGAGTCAGCAGCAGGTGGCTATGATGGGTTTCATCAAATGGGGGCGGAGGTGGTTTTTTCTCTGCGGAAGAAATGGAGCACTTAGGGAAGGAAGAAAAGAGAGTTGAGTTTTTTAGTGTGTAAATACCCCTTTTTTATTTTTATTTTTTATAATTTTAGCTGTTAGATTTCATTTAATGACGATGGATGGTCCAAAATAATGTCATTTTATATCTTCACTTGAGAGTAGGAGCTGAGAGGGCAGAGAGGGGAGAAACTGAGAAAGAGAGAAAATGAAGAGTAAAAATTGAGGGTATTAGTGTCTATCTATATAAGTGGTACGGTCCTTCATCTTAATTAATGTTTTCATAGGTCTCACTTAAATAATTTTAAAAGAATAAGTCATTCTCCTGAATTATTTATTGTTACCGGTTTTTAGTGTTAATTTTTTCTCAATTTTTTCACAATTTTTTCTTGGTGGAGGAGATGGAGCGTGACAGAGAAGAAAGGACGGAGACTTGGGGTTTTCTACAGTGTACACACCCTCTTTTAATTTTAGTCCTTAAATCTTATTTAACGACGATGAATGATTCAGATTAGATACATGATATTATCATGTTATATCTTCACTTGAGGGGGATCTGTTTTTTAGACAAATAACAAGATATTGATGAAATAAGGGCTATTCATGTCCATTTACAAAAGTTATATGGTCCTTCATCTTAATATTTTAGTAGGTCCCACTTAATAACTTTAAAATAATTAGTCTTTCTCCTTAACAAAAATGCTTTTTAATACACCAAGCATGGTGTTTACGCATGTTTGGTTTTTAGTGTAAAAATAGCACTACTCACTCCTTAATTACTAGAAATGACAATGGGGTGGGGATATTCCCTAATCACCCACCTCATGAATAAAAAATTGTTCACATCCCCACCTCATATTCATATGGATATTCGCTTAAAATTTTTTCTGCAAGTATATGGATACCCACAGATGTCCATAGGTATCTAATATTTATTAAAAATTAGGAAAAAATTATAAAAAAATATTTATGGTAAAACAAAATATTTTTATTAAAAATCTATGGATTTAGGGTGTAACAAATAAATATATAAACAAAAATATATTAAACTCTAATTTATAAACTTCAACCAAATAGTGGTGACATTCGTTCAAATAATAATAGGTCTAATGAAAATTAAATACTAAGTTTTTGTGAGATAGTTATAGTAATATATAATCATACGTAACCACCATTTAAAAATACATTATGAAAACATGTAGGTACACCTCTAGAATATGTAACCATATTATTGTTGAATAAATTAATCAACAAACACACGATGATAGAAAAGTTTAGAAATCCAACACTCAAACATTTTAAATACATCTCAATTAAAATTAGTTCTTCTTTAATAATATTCCTATAGTTTTTAGTTAATGAGGTTGTTGAGAATTGTGGCTCATTTTCTAGGTTTGGGGTTTTTTTGGGTATTTCATAGGTGTTGGTTGGTACCCTATAAATAGTTACTTTTGTAACCTAGGATTGAAAGAGAGGAACCTTGTATCTTATTATTTTCTGCATCCAAAACTGATTTAATGAGAAGGAATTGTAGCTGCTCTACAGTCTACAGAGGTAGCCAATTTGGGTGAACTGCGTGAACAAATTTTTTGTGTCATTTTTGCGTTTCTTTCACTGTTCACTACAAATTCTGTGTTTCACCTATCACCAACAGAGGTGTTTGACAACTTCAAGAATTAGGTTAACTAGGTACTGTTGAGGCTAATTTTTTTTTTATAAAAATTATGTTTGATAACAACTCAATAACTAATTTTATGAAAAAACCAAATTTAAACTGATTTTTTTTCATACAAATTTTTTTTTCTTTTTCCATCAATTCACTTCCCACTTTTTACCAACTTAGGATTCTTTGTCTTTTATTTAAAATATCTAATCTTATTTCACATTATCATTAGATTCTATCTTTATATTAGTATCTCTATTATCGAACAATGAACAAAGACAAATGGTTCAAGATATTAAAATAATTTATCTCCATTTTCTACACTATAGCTTTGGTTTCAATTGTGTTGTTTATGTTATGTGATTTTGGTTTTAGATGTATGTGATTATTAATTTGTATGTTGACACACAATCTCTAATGTATATTGGATGACACAACAACCATTTAACAATTTAATAATTTATTTAATAATTTATTATTATTGTATATAAGTTTATTTTGTTGATATCCATCAATTTATTTATTTATTTTATCATGATAAATATTGATACTTTTTATAATATTCTAAAATTAATTTTAAGTTGGCTGCGAGTCAAACACAGTTTAATAAAAAATTATTTTTATTCAAATTCACACAACTAATTATATTTTATATCTAATTAAATTGATTTTTAAAATTATCGATAAATTGTCAAGCGCATTAAATTCTCATTACTACTTATTCTTTGTGTTAATCTTTTCAAAATTAACTTCTTGATATGAAAATGGAAATATTTTTGAGTGAATATGTGTTTAAAATTTTCTTTAAATACATATAAAAAGATAATAGACCTCACATGTATTTGAATATATTTTTAACAAATTTTGCGTGACTCATAATTCTTTTTTATGATTATGTCTCAAAAATATTATTAAACACGTACGTATTCAAAAATATATTGCAAAAATGTGAGGTTGCTGATGAACTTTACTTACATGTCACACACACCGAACCTCAAATCGGTTCAATCCCTAAAGTCTAAACCATAACAGATCCACACACTCCAACTCTACCATCACCTGACGCCGCCGCCATGTCGCCACGAACTCCCACAACCACCATCCTCTTCTTCTTCTTCACCTTCACCTGCTTGTCTTCCTCCTCCTCCTCGCCCATTAACACCGATATCCACGATCTCCTCCCTCAGTACGGTCTCCCCAAGGGAATCCTCCCCAAAGATGTCGTATCCTACTCCCTCTCCCCCGACGGTTTCTTCCGCCTCCAGCTCCCTTCCCCCTGCTACGTCCACTTCGATCACCTCGTCTTCTACGACACCGTGGTCACCGGCAAGCTCTCCGACGGCTCCGTCTCCGATGTCTCCGGCATCCAGGCCAAGAAGCTCTTCCTCTGGCTCCCCGTCACCGGGATCAAGGTCCACCGTGATTCCGGCATGCTCGAATTCTTCGTCGGAGTTCTTTCCGAGGAGCTCCCGGCAGAGCAGTTCCAGGACGTGCCGCGGTGCGCCCCCAGGGCATTGCCGACTGCGACGACGAGGCTTGTGGATTGGATCTGAATGAATGAGTGTTGAGTGCCATGTGTTTGTTCAAATGACTGAACGAGTGAAAACAGTGTTGCTTCCTCTGTAAAAGTTTAGGGTTAATGAAAATTTGATGCCTCTTGTTATTAACTAATTACTTTATTTTGTGAATTATTACAATTTCATAAATTATTAATAAAGTAATTATTTTAAAATTTAACTTATTAACTTATTTATTTTTATTAATGACATTTGATACTTGAAATTCTTTAAAGAAAAAAAGGTAAAAAAAATTGATAAGTTGTACAAATATGCACTGCATCGGATAAAACTCAAAAGTATTACATTGGATAATATAAGATTCAATAGTTTAGTGTTACGGGGTCTTATTTTGTCTCTTAATCAGATAATGACCCAGTTACTGCAAAAAAGATTAATTTCTTGAGAGACCCTCATTCACCAGAAGGATATCCCCATTACCCGTAGTAGTACAGGTATTGCATTTGCAGCTATGGTTCACAAAAGGTGTCTTAGCTTGATTGTAAATTTCGAAGATAATTAATTATTTTTTTTACTTTGTCAAATTTTCATTTCTCCTTTTAGTAGTTTTGCAGTTTGCTTTCATCTGAGTTATAGTGCCCAATTTACATTTTACCTTAATGTCTACATTAAGACATCTACATTTGGTAGTTGGATAGTGGTGCTACAATGGCGGTTCCATAATTAGCATTGAAGGTTTCTTTACGCCAAAACCACGATGATGATGATGATGATGATGGATGAGTTGATAGCTCGCGCACGCAAACGATCTTTTATCTTACCAAACACGCAACTAAACTTAGTGACCATCATTCATCTTCTTCACTTCTCTCATTCTACCTTCTACTGATTTCTTCTTGAACAGCTACGGCTACCCTCTTCTGCATTTGTAGCAAATGAGTGTAATTAATAGGTAGTAGTATTATTGAATTGTGGTCCTTTAGAAAATTTTGTGAAGATGTAATCAGTTAGGTAGTGTTTGGTTGAGTGAAAAATGGAAGGAGTGGAAAGAAATTGGAAGGAAAAAATTAACTTCCTATAAAAAGAGGGGGAAAGGAAAGAATGAATATGGTATAATAGAAATGATTTGGGTACACCCAATTTACATTCACCCGTACATATATCCTCCAATTATATATAATTAATGATCAAGATACGTATTCCATATAGTTTCCAAAATTATAAACAACGCACACTCAATCCCGAACTCGTTCTCATCATCATTTTCCATCATCGTCATCCTCCTTATTCTCGTTCTATCACTTTTATCCTCATCATCGTCATCCTCCTCATCTTCGTCCTTTTATAATGTGAAAATTGATTAGAATGAAATTAAGATGATAAAATATTAATTTTCTTTCAAAATGGATGAGACTTACCTTTTAACAATGGTGCTTTACTTGATAAATGCTTGAGTAGATAATTACTTGTAAAATGCTATACTTGTGAACATAAGCGTGTAATGTTTGTGCATTCTACTACATAAAGTTTGTGCATTAAAGAGTCTAATGAATTCTGAAATGTATAGTCCATATAAAGGTTTGTGAACATAAGCGAGTAATGTTTGTGCATTCTGTTACATAAAGTTTGTGCATCCAAGAGTCTAATGAATTATGGAATGTATGGTCTATGTAAAGGTTTGTGTGTATAAACGTGTAATGTTTACTACATAAAGTTTGTGCACAGTTCTGGAATGTATTGTCCATGTAAAAGTTTGTGAACATAAGCAAGTAATGTTGTGCATTCTACTACATAAAGTTTGTGCACAAATGCTTATAAAATTTGTGCATCCAAGAGTCTAATGAATTATATAATGTATGATCTATGTAAAGGTTTGTGCTTATAAGCGAGTAATGTTTGTGCATTCTACTACATAGTGTTTGTGCACATATGCTTATAAAGTTTGTGCATGTGAACGAAAACTGAGAAGCGCGAATAACGTGTGCATGCAAGTTTTGGGGATCCGCACATAAGGGAGTATTTGTAGTGAGCCCAAACGTATTTAATATGGAGTAAATGTATGGTGGATAGAAATATGGTGTATGACACTCACCAATTTTTTTCCTCCCACAAGTCACAAGTGGATGGAAAATGGAAGGAAATAGTAATTTTGTTTCTAATTTCAATATTATCCCTACTAATTTGTGATTAAATAATGTTTTATAATGATCAAAAGATAAAAGTGTCATTTAACATCATTATCCTTCTATTTTTTTCTCTCATTTTTCTTTCATCCAAACATACTTATGAAAAATATAAATCCACTCATTTTCTTTCCTCTCAATTTCATTCCTTTGTCAAACACGCCCTTAGAGGGCGTTTGATACATTATCTCAAAAATTATCAGGTAATCTAGATTACCTTTTAGAAAGATTACCACATTTTAAATTATTGATAATGTTACATTGTAGTGTTTAGTATACACTGATAATGTAATTATTATTATTATTTTATCATTATTTTATTTAATAATTATTACTATTTTAATTTTATTATTATTATTATTTATTATTATTACTATTTCATTATTATTTTTATTATTGTTATTATTTTTGTTTTTATTGTATTATTATTATTTATGATTACATAGAGGTACTAATCCAGATAGATATCTCCCAGGGAGGTATTCCACATTATCACTTTGAAGACAATGTGCATTATCTAAGTATTCTATATTACCAACAATCATATCTCATCAAACAAATCAATATGGATTACTAGGTAATTTAAAAGTCAAATTATCGATAATTTGAATAAATTACCCCATACCAAAGGCCCCCACAAAATAAATTGTTTCACACCAACTCTGGCTGCATCAATAAGGGAGCAAGAGAGTGATAATTTACGAGAGCAGTAGGGGCAAGTGACTGTTGGGTTAGGAGGAAAATATATTAGATGCTCTTAAGGAAGAGGTGAATTATGATATAGTATTTGCCATGATATTACAACGAGTCAAGAAAATGTATTATTTTATTATTTTAAACTATAATTCACCTGAAAGTTGAACAAATTACATACCATTATTATATTTTAATAATTAATGATTTTACACCACATTTTTCCATATTATCTCAAAATATTCCCATGTTAAAAATTTTTAGCCTCAATTTACGCACACTTTTGAACAATCTATAATGGTTCTCCCTACCTTTTAAATATGCAAGCACTTACTAATTCACACTTATTAGTTATTATAAATTTATTATTTTCCTTTTTTAAAAAAAAATGTAAATTCGTCATTAGAAAAAAGAAAAGGAAAAAAAAAGGGAATAAAAAGTACCTAATTTCTATGTTGCATCATCTAATTGCAGTTTGTTTGTCATATGTTGACCAAGGGTCAATTCTTGACAACGTGATTACTTGGATCCTCAATTAACAAAATAATTACTCACAATAGCTAAGAAAAGTTAATGCCCCCAGCAAGTTGGCTTATATTATATAGAAATGCCACATGTACACCCCTAAATCATACCCCAGTACATACACTATTCTTTTATACGGTTTTATACACAATTAATGATGATTATACGTAAAACGTATAATTATACACAACGCGCGCCCAATCCTGAACCCCGTTCTCGTCATCGTTTTCACGTATCATCTTCAATCTCTCATCCTTATTCTGTTATGTTCATCATCGTCATCTTTGTCATTCTTTCATCCTCTCATCATCATCATCCTTCTCATCATTCTCATCCTCCTCATCTTCATCCTCTTATCATGTCAAATTTGATTAAAATGAAATTAAGATGATAAAATGTTAATTTTCTTTTTAAAATAGATGAGATCTATCTTTAACAATGGTGGTAAGGAGTCTATGTTGCAGAATATGAAATCTGAATGGAGTTCACAAAGTAATATTGTAGAATATAATATCAGATTTTTAGTGCACAAACATTATATGACTATGTGCACAAACATGATATGACCATATGCACAAACATTAATCACTTGTTTATAACACTGTGATTTTATTCAAACATAAATAAGTTTACAATCTTTATACATTTTTAGTGAACAAAGTTTATTAAAATTAGTTCACATACATGTGTACACACACTTTTATACATTCTAATTCATAAATTTTACATTTATGCATATTACTTAATGTATAGTTAAGTATTTTTGTAGATTATGATATCAGATTTTTAGTGCACAAACATTATATGACGATGTGCACAAACATTATATGACCTTATGCATAAACATTAAGCACTTGTTTACAGCACTGTGATTTTATTCAAACATAAATAAGTTCACAATCTTTATACATTTTTAGTGGACAAAGTTTATAAAAATTAGTTCACATACATGTGTACACACAATTTTATATATTCTAATGCATAAACTTTACATATATGCATATTACTTAATGTATAGTTAAGTATTTTTGTAGAATATGATATCAGATTGTTAGTGCACAAACATTATATGACGATGTGCACAAATATTATATTACCTTATGCACAAACATTAAGCACTTGTTTACATCATTGTGATTTTATTCAAACATATCAGATTTTAGTGCAGAATCTGATATATGTGATTTGAATGCACAATCTTTTATATGAATACGAGAGTGAAGAGGGGGATGAGAGATGACAATGATGAGAATGAAGAAAGAACGAAGGAAGATGATAGTGATGAGAGATGAGAGCGACGAGAGAGAAGAGAGAAAACAGAAGGAAGTGGAAGCCGGAAGGTTTTGTGATGTGCATGATTTCACACGCTTGTGGTTGAGAAGGGGAGAGAAAGTGGACGGAGCAGTTATTTGAGGGGCCCACCGTATTATGATACAGGTGTATGTATGGTATATGTTTTAAGGGTGTACATGTAACACTGCTCTATATTATATAGTTGCCACTTACAAAGTTTTGTTGCTTCTCGCCACGCCATACACGATGAAAATGTTCATATAAATAGTGATCTATCTTGAACCAACAAGCCATCTTTCTTCTCAGGTTTTTTAGCCTTTCACTCTGTCTAGTAGAATGGATCATGGAGCAGTGGCGCCAGCAACAGTGGGAGCAGCAACGAAAGCTCCAACAGGAAGAAACTAGTGGTGAGCAGAAGGGTAGTTTTGGAGACAGAGAGAGACATCAACAACATGGCTGAAACTTTCATCATCAACTTCCGCAAACAACTCAAGATTGAGAGGGAAGAATCATTCAAACATTCACGGGGTACGATGAACCAAGGTGCTTGAGTGATTTGACCATAGTGAAATGAATCTAGTGACCAAATAACAAAGTAATCATTATTTCACCCAAAAACAGAAGTGTTAATTGTTTATTGAGGTCGAAGAAATTAGTGATGGATGTAATTTTTCTGATTTATGTAATTGGGACAAAGACGTTCTGATACTCTTTTCCCTGCAAAATGCAAGAAATATATCAACTTGACTAAGGTCTATTGTCATATGTTGCTTTCTAATAAATCATATACAACCACAAGGCATGCCTAACTAACCAAATTTCTAGTAACGAGGGGAAAAGGCATAGCCTTGGGTGTGTTTGGTTGAGGGGTAAAAGTTACATGAATCAGATTCATGAATCAAATTCATGTAACCAAACACACCACATTTACAATATCTTCTCCTATTAAAGAGATGACCTCATTCTATTACCAAAACCAACAATTTAATTGCCTCATCTTTACAAGAAATGCATAATCTCTTTCCCTCGCAAGAAAGAGGATAAAACTGTTTCAAAAGATTTTCCTTATAATCCATCGATCACCCTAACTGTATAACCAAGACTCTATTGGAGGAATTTCCCGTCTCAGGCTTGAAGAACCTGACAATGAACAATGTGACTCTTCAAACCACCACGCCCTGCTATAGTTGACCATAAATTTCTAACTAAGGACCTGACATGACCTTTTCCGGCGATATTTTCCCAAAGGTGAGGATTGGTTTCCACGTGTTTGTTTGGACTCGAAACATCAACTATACTGATGCTCATATTGTTGCGGATAATGCATAGCTTCCCATTGAGGGGAACAAGCGCGGCGGCATGAAAAGCACGTGAGCTGCCTAAATGAAGCTTGCTATCAATAAACTTCTTCCATGAATCTGTTGCTGCGTCATAAACCGAGAGCTTGCATCCATCCGGGCAATCGAGTGCATACAGTTGTCCATTCAGTGAGATACTAGGATTACGCCAACGATTGACCATTCCATTATTAACTGCAGCCCAGGTATCAGTCTCAGGCGAATAGGCTTCACCAATGACATTGCGATTGGACCCAAGTCCCTTCAAAAACCACATGCCATTGTGAACAACACCAATGAAGGGAACCATGGGTGTGGTCATCTCTGAGACAAAGTTCCACCTGTTCCGGTGAGGGTCATAAACTTCAGCAGATCGAAGAGTTCTTTGAATTCCATCACATTCCCCACCAGCAACATAAAGACAATTATTCATTGCGCAAGAACCAAAGAGATGACGTTTCCGCAGCATATCTGGTGCTCTATGCCATTTATTTGTACGGACACTATAGAAAATGACACGCCTCATAGATCCCTTTAGTGGATCTCTTCCACCAAATAAGTACAGGTGGCAACCGCTAAGAACAGCGCAGCCAAATCCCAATGCTTCGGAATATTCCGCAGGAACAGGCGGAAGGGACAGCCATAGTTGGTAGATGGGATCAAAAGCATGTAATGATATTTTTCCATCACGATCTCTTTTGATGACATAAACCCACTCTTCTGCCATTCCAAGACTTTTCCTGAGGGAATAGAAAAAGTTCCCAGACAGAAGCCGACACCATCTCTTGCAAACCAAACGAAGTTTCCGATGCTCAACCCGGGGTACTCGAATCAAACAAGCAATAGCAAGATCATCAGGAAGGCCAGGTAGGAGAGGAGGCTGGACTCTTGTCTTCTCTCTACGTGAGCTTTTGCTCCTATGTGCATTAGGATTTATGTCAGGTTGGATACATATCTTCGAACCCGGAACGAATTTCCTGGCCCCAGCAACTGTTTTCAGGCCTGAATCTACTTTACAGTAGCAAGAAACAGAGTCAACCTGTGAAACTTTTCATGTTAGTGTGTTGTAACCAAAAAGATTGCATAAAAAATATGTGCATACATTTGTCTCAGAGCATGTATACACGTATAAAGTAAGTTCTACATGTTATCTCCTTTGCAACTTCGGCTCCTAAAGAATTAAACAGTTTTGATACTGGTGTTTTCTGCAAAAAATAAAAATAAAAGGTTCCAGACAAATAACTACACAACCTACTGACTTATCAAACAATAAATTATTTTATCACACCATTCTTAATTTCCTATAGAAAAGTAATATTCCACGTCAAAATTATACATCAATGTAGCCATGAAAGTTTTAATGTTTCTGCTGGGGCAGTGAATTGACGACAAATCACCAAAAATTCCACCACATGTCATGAGATCATCAAACCAATCAAGATAATGTTAATTCTGTTATCAATAATTCCAATATGATTTGACTAATAACAAGAAAGGAGCCACTGATACAAGTACCAGAATTTGCCTTCACAAACTCAGATTTGTGAATGGAGGCCCAACAATGGGGACAAAGAGTAAGTTGTAGCAGTATCATAATTATAGGTGACTAGATAGAGCCCAATCGCCAATAATATTATGACATCACAAAGTGAAGGATATAATTAAGTGATAAATGATAATGACAATGGTTTTTGTGTGAGGCATGTTCTTCTGCCTCATTGTTTTCATGAACCTGCTCCAAAAGTGGCAATACTGGGTTTTCCTAATGAAGTGAAGAGACATGACAAACTAAATATAACGACACAGAAAGTTCTTTCTATGTTATCTTCATCCTAATCCTCCCAACCCACATCCTCTTCTCTGTTCCCCCATTACAATGATTTAGAGAAAACCACATTCTCTTCTCCCAACCCAGAATAAACATTGTAGCAAGACTTGATAGCTTCATTACAGGCAATTTAACTAGAGAAAAGGGTCACAGTTTTATTTAGAACTACCAAACCAAGCATGAGTAATTATTGCATGCTCCTAAAGGCCAATTAATGCATGCCCCAAGAAAGATCTCTACAATTGATTTTAAACACACTTAAATAAACAAAATTTCCATTCTAGTATATCATGTTTAGGTGGGATAATAAGAACTGTGGAAGCCAACAGATAATAATGCATGCATGAGGAAGCAAGAGGCTCATAAGACCACCAAATTTTGACCAAGGTAAGTCCCATTTAAGAATTCTAAGGTCAATAGAATACCCCAATTCACTGAAGTTACCATTCTTTACTTCCATTCCAAACACAACCAGAAAATTAAAAGTGAAAACAGAACAAATGCGATTCAGAAAAAAAAAAACACAATTAAAATAATGATTAAAAAAAAATTGGAGTCAAATTCACTGACCAGTGGAGCTTGAACTCTAGAGACCCTTTGAGCATTCGAAGAGCTTTCAATTAACTGGTTCATCTCCGGAGCTAAGTCTCACGGAAAATAAATGGATTTTTAATTCTTTTTCAACACAAAGTAAGCATCTTGATGCAGATCAACACAACCCCTTTTTCAACCTAACCTGCAATTCCCAGAACCCGATCCAGCAACCAGAAGAGAAAAAGCTTGTATTTTTACCTCAGAACCTGAAAGAGAATAGCAAACTCAGAAATGGGTCACTTGCAAAAATGAAGAATTTTGAAGAACTACGAGTTGTGAGGTCTCACCTCTCTCATCTTCCCTACGTTGAGAAATGAGAACCAAAAAAGGCTTTTGCTTCACAAAACTAGTGTGATTTTTCTCTCTTGGGGATTTGAGAGAAAAAAAAAAAAAAAACCAAAGTCTTTTTTCTATTTTAATAATTTAGTACCTAGTAAATTGGGTTCAATGAGTTTGTGAAATTTAATTGGACAGTAAATTGTAATAACTGCGGTTAGAGGACACATCGCGTGATGACGGTCCTCTTTTAATTAATGCATTGCAGTTCAATGGTCAAAGTACCAACCCAACTTTGAAGGCAAAGGGGGAAAGAGAGAGAGAGAAGAACAAGTCAAGCGTTTTCTTTTTTCTCTCGATTTTATTGATTGCAGAAAATATCATCCATTTGTGGGGATTGTGGATTGGATTGGATGTCACATGGGCATGGATGGATGGATGGATAGATGGCTCCAGCAAACAGCTTTTGTCTTTTCTTTTAACACCGTTTGGGTTTTTCAAATTTTCCTTTTTTTAGCTATGGTGGTGACCGGTGAGTTTGATGTTTTCATAGTTTTATGAAACTTAAGAGGGAAAATTGAGACAATTTTACTGTTATACCCCTTATGTAAAAACTTATTACAAAAATATCTCTGTTCTGAAACATTTTCCAAAACTACTACGGTTTAGGCTGACGTGGCATCCGCGAACAGTATGGCGGGCCACGTGGGATTCGCCATCACGGTTGGCAGATCGTTGGTAAATTCAGCAATGGACTTGGCGAATTGAAGCTCAAATTCGCCACCACGGTTGGCGAAGTTAAAGGCAAATCGCCAAAGGGATTGGCGAATTCGAAGCAAATCCGCCAACCTCATAAGTGAATTCCAGCAAATAAAAAACAAAGGAAAGTAATTAGACTTTCACAGCCCAAAAACTTGGTTGCCTAGGTAAGATGCAAAAAGTCCAAAAAAACATGGTTGCTCAGGTAAACTGAAAAAAATAAGTTTGCAAAAAGCCCGAGATGCTTTTAGTCGTGTGCGCGGGGGGCAAATCCATCGATTTGCACTTCGAAGAGCCAAAATGGCTTGGACTCATGCGCACGTGCCCAATTTCCTTCTCAACTCTTTTTACCAATACAACAACTACTAAAGGTATATAACTATTATTAATAGATAAAGAAAGTAATGAATATAATAATTAATTATATTTAGTGGTGTTAATATATAATTAAATGATAATGTAAAATTATGTTTAGGCCATCTATTAATAAAATTGAGAGAAAGTGACAAAATTATGCTAAGTAACAGTCACCATGATACTTCTAAAACTAACCCAATATTATAAATAGACTGACCCGTTTGCTTGTATTTTTTCTTCCTTTATGTTTTTTTTTATCATAAGGGTATTTATCGTTGAAAGCAAATTAATTTTTTTAGAGTTTGTGCTTACTAAAATGGATATATATAATATGAAAATTGAATCCTTCACTAAATGCGTGAAAGAATCAACTAGTTACCGACTGCATTAGACATTGTGTTTTTTTCCCTTTCTTTCAACAGGGCATTGCCAAACTACCTATCCAAAGGCCCAAACCCAGAAGTGGCCACAAATTCAACCATTGGGTCATCATGAGTAATGACCCATACAACCTAAAAGGTGCTGTTGCCAATCAAAACTACCATTTTTCAACCAACTTTTTTTTACAAAAAAATCTATTTTGCTTGGGATAGTTCTGAAACCTAAACCCCCTACACCACCAACAATCCTACTCTCTTCTACTTCGACACCGGTACACGCCGCCATCATCAACCCAGCAACCTAGGCGGCGCAACCCACCCTCTTCTTCTCCATCATTTCCGGTTAGTGTTTAATCTAGCTATGCTTAAAGCTCCTAACTTTCCATTCGATTGTGTGTTTCTCTTTTATTCCTTCATCAGGTTCTGCTAAAAATTGTTGTTTTCATTTCTGTGCATATTTATAGTTGCATACGAAACCAAATAGAAATGATGCACTGATTCAATTTTTTTCTTTCCCCAGATTGTGTGCAAAGTCCCAATAGGTGAATGAAGACACCACTTTTGACAAATTAGCACGATTTTACATTTCCCCCCCCCTTTTAAGAGCTACTCCTTCTGGTAACATGCCATTGGTGTATTCTAAGAGAGCCTCACTACTTAAAATTACTTCTCTAGTGAAATTGTGCAATGGACCTTGTCCCCGCAATTTTGCGGATTGTGTCAAAACCCTTAATTTCTCGAGGAATATTAGCACTGCTGCTGAAAGGTCTGATTTTCAATTTTCTGGTGGATATCAAACCGATGATTCGGTTGGTTATCGACAAAACTATGCTGGGCCAGATTATGTTGCTCAAGCAAATGCAAGCGGGTTTGCCAGAGGAAGTGGTGCGGTGGAAAATCAGCAGGGCTTGAACCAGAACTGGGGTTATATGGAAGGTGTTCGAAATGAATATGCGAATAAACCAGCTCAGAATGGTGGAAATTTTAGTGGTAATTATGGAAATAATCATGGTAGTTCCGAAATTCCTTATGGAGCTGGTCAAAGCAACACTAGAATGCAGCATAACCCCGTTGGGGTTGGTGTTGATAGTTCAAGGGGCTTTGAGAAGCATCCAAATGCATTTGTTGAGAACAGTAATTGGACACAAGAACCTAGAGGAAGGATGCAGTATCCGAATGCATACAGTTCACCTAGGCTTTCGGAGTCCCAGGGAAATCTTAAAGGGAATCTAACTCAAAACATAGGTCGTTTTCAGCAGCTGCTGAATGATAATTACTCGGGGAGTAATGAAATGCGGCAGCAATACTCAGGTACTGGACAATTTCAGCAGAATCTGAAGGATGGTCAGTATCCTCCAAACGTGAATACTGTACCGGGATCTATGGCTGGTTCTCATCTATCAAGTAACGCAAAACCTGATGGTGAATTAGCTGAGGCGTCTAATGATAGTCCATATAGAGGTACACTTGAGGAACTAGATAATTTCTGTGTGGAGGGTAAAGTGAAGGAAGCAATTGAAGTTTTGGACTTGTTGGTAAAGAGGCATATTCCCGTGGATTTGCCTCGATACTTGCAGTTAATGCACCAATGCGGGGAGGCCAAGTCTCTTGAAGAGGCGAAAATTGTACACAGGCATGCTTTGCAGTATCTGGCACCTATCGAAGTCAGCACATATAATAAAATATTGGATATGTATTTTGAATGTAGCTCTGTTGATGATGCACTCCATGTGTTCAACAATATGCCAGAGCGCAATTTGACTACATGGGATACTATGATAACACAGCTTGCTAAGAATGGGTTTGCCGAAGATTCAATTGATTTGTTCACTCAGTTTAAAAACACAGGACTGAAACCTGATGGTCAGATGTTCATTGGGGTTTTTTCTGCTTGCAGTATGGTGGGAGATATCGACGAAGGAATGCTGCACTTTGAATCCATGAGCACGGATTTTGGTATTGTGCCATCTATGGCTCATTTTGTTGGTGTAGTGGACATGATTGGCAGTATTGGGCATCTTGATGAAGCCTTAGAATTCGTCGAAAAGATGCCAATGGAGCCAAGTGCTGATGTATGGGAGACTTTGATGAATTTGTCTAGAGCTCATGGAAACACTGAGCTCGGGGATTGTTGTGCTGAAATAGTTGAACAGCTGGATCCTTCTCGCTTAGATAAACAATCAAAGGATGGCCTTGTACCCGTAAAAGCTTCAGACTTGACAAAAGAGAAAGAAAAGAAGAAATTAACAAGCAAAAATCTTCTAGAAGTAAGGAGCCGAGTCCACGAATATCGAGCGGGAGATACCTCCCACCCCGAAAACGATAAGATATATGCTCTTCTTAGAGGTATGAAGTCACAGATGAAAGAAGCTGGCTATATTCCAGAGACAAAATTCGTGTTGCACGACATAGATCAGGAAGGCAAAGAAGAAGCCCTTCTTGCCCATAGTGAGAGACTTGCTGTCGCTTATGGTCTGCTTAGCAGCTCTGCTCGTGCTCCTATAAGGATAATTAAGAACCTCCGTGTTTGTGGCGATTGTCATACGGCATTGAAGATCATTTCTAAGCTTGTGGGCAGAGAGCTCATCATTAGAGATGCTAAAAGGTTCCACCATTTTAAGGACGGGCTATGCTCTTGCCGTGATTATTGGTGAACAACATGAACTTAGGTACTCTTACCCATTTGACATTTCTAGTCCAACAACTGGTGCTGCTAATATATAGTCTTATTCTAATGTCAACTTTTAAGTTAGCTTGTGTGAGATGGATTTTTAATTTTTCACTTGAGATGCAATTGCATATTTGTGCTGGCAATGAAAAAGTGTGCTTTCTTGAGGATAGATAGGACAGTGCACTGTTATAACAAGCAAAGACTCAAAAATGTTCTATGTAAAATCTGTGGAGCCTTGCATATGTAAAATTTATGTCTTTTCCATTTATCTGTTAATGTTGATCACTGTAATATCTGTGTTTCACCTGTCTTATTTGCCATGTTTGATACAAGTCTGGCAACTATGGTGTTATGCAGGTGTAACCAGGCTTTGGTAATAACCCCTCAGGCTTTGCTCATTGGGAAATTATTCATATATCTCAATATCTCATAGTCATAAAACCATGATTATATCCACCAAGAAATTGGAATTTTGTCTAACCAGGCTCTTCAAGGCTATAGGGGGATATGAATCAAGCAATGGGATGTGCATCATCCAGGTTGCAGAGGCGTTATTCTTTCTGAGTAGTTTGATGATATAATTGATTGTTGTAGTTTCCATATCCTCCTTGCTTGGAGAACTTGATGTAATTGATCCATCATAGCTTTGACATTCAATTATATAATTTAGACAAAATACACATTTTGGTCCATGATCAAAATATTGAAGTCTATTAAGATGTAAAACTCCACTCGATGTCGACTATTTAAAATTACACTTTGGGCTTTCTGAATTAGTTTTGGCCCCATGATTTGAATGATGAGAGATTAAATTGTCTTATTTTACATATTTAGTGACGGTGATTTAAAGGAGATTTTTTGAGTGATATAGTAACCTTTTATACCGATGATAATAGAAAAAGATGGTTTTTGATATAATATTTTTTTGGACAAGTGATAAGTGATAATAAAGAAAGTGCACTTTATTATGAAGCTTTGTTTTTTTTTAAAGTGATGATATACCTGTTAATAAATCTACTTACAAATTCTTCTAAATATTAAACATTTTAAGTTTTTAAAATATTGATTACATTTTATTTAATTTCATTTAATAGTTAAGAAAATTTTAGGAGAGTATATCATTATTATTACTCCTAATCATTGATAAGCATCAACTTTATAGAGATGGGAGTTTTTGAAATTAAAAAAATATAAAACATATCACATGGCAAATGCTTGAGTGCTACAGTACTCTAGCGTTTAGGCCAATTATTATTATTATTTTAAATTTTCATTATATAATATGTTTCTTTTATCAAGGCATCGAATTTCTTAGGGCTCTACCCCTCCTTTGTAACCAAAAACAATCTATCAAATTTCTACATATAAATAATATGTTCGTTCCATGGATTACTCGGGTGCTAAATCTTATTAAACCTAACCGATATTGTACAACATAAATAAGTAAACTAATTACTCAATAGAAGTTACCAAATTTACATATTTTGGGAACAAAATTACATATAAATTTTGTTGGTACTTAAAAAATTACATTAATTGTAATGAGATTTTAACTTAAAATATCATATATACTACTCAAGCTCTTCATTACTAGATCAATTATAATAATTTAATTAAGTATGAATTTAAATACATAAATTCACTAACAAAATCGATAGTTTAACAATTTTGCTAAAAATTACTTAAGCTCACACGTATTTATAAAAAAAAAAAAGTTAGCATGTAAATTAACTTATTTTATGTAATAAAAACATAAATTTATAAAAATTTAAGAGATAATTTAAGAATTTAATAATTATGTTATATTTAATGGGTTTGTTTTAAATTTTTAAAAAATATTAAAAAGTTAATTTTTTATATAAAATTAAAAAAGCTAAAATCATATTTTTTTAAAAGCTATTATGTTTAGCTTCTTAAAAAAACTGAAAATTGATTGCTTTAAAATTCTGATTATTTTTTAAAAGGTTATGGAAGAAATTAATTATTTAAAAAATAATAATTATTTTAACAACTAAGTTAAAACAAATACTATGCAATATAGTTAAAATAAATAATTTTTTTTATTAATAAGATAAATTAAATATAAATCACACAGTAATTCTGTGCATAAAAATTAATTTCATTTTACCTTAATTTTAATCCCAAACTAATCCATAAACAAAATACCTTTTAGGCGAATGTATGATGCGTATATATTTCATTCATAAATATGGATCTATGTTTTAACCAAAATCCGGTGGGTCAATTCAAAATTTCATTTTCGTAATCCAAAAAATCTAAAAAATCAAACCACGTATTTTGTTATCATTATTATTGGTGTTGCAATTATTTTTTTTTTTCTTTCTCATTTTGCCCCCCAAAAAGTAGTGGTCATCGAACAAAACGAGCCCAGCGAAGCCTACAAACGCTTTGGTATCTCCACCACTCCCCACCCTTTCACCCCTCTCTCTCTCTCTTCTCTCTCTCTCTTTCTCTCTCTAGAAACCGGAAAGAGAACAAACAACGAACCGAAAAGGCGAAAAGGGGGTTTTCCCAGTGAGATCTAGGGTTTCCTTCAATCCTCACAGAGGACATTGATCCAACGACGACAACGACGAAAAAGATTCGGAGGTGGAGGAGCAGTTGAGCATGGATTCGGTGCCTTCGAATTCGCATGGAAACCTCGATGAGCAGATTTCTCAGCTCATGCAGTGCAAACCCTTGTCCGAGCAGGAGGTAGTTTTCATTTCCTAGAATCGCCTTCGTTTTCTATTCGTTTTTTCTGAAATGCGACTCGCGGATCGGGAAAATCTCTTGCTGTTTGTCTATATTTTGTTTTCGGTGTTTCTGCTTTAGCTGGAATCGCTTCTCTGGCTTCGATCTGTTGCTTGTTTTGGCGAAATTGAATCCCTTACTCTTTTTTCTCGAAATTTGGCTTGTTTTGAAAATGGAATGGCGACGTTAATGCTTTTGATTGAATTTTCCGTTAGATTTGTGGGATTCGCCCTAGTTATTGCCAGCTTTGAATTTATTTTCATGTGTATGTTGTCATTTTAGGTTTGGTGGAAGCTTGTCACTTTCAGAACATAAATAATTGTTGCCGTGATTAATTTTGTTATTTTTGCATTTAAGGAGCATATATGTTGAGATTGTTATGACTCAAATGAATTTTATTTGAAATGGAGGAAAAATTTTCCATCCATATACTTGTGTGTTTTGTGTTGCCAAGGATTTCTTTTAAAATTGAGTTCTCTGGCTGACTGGGTAGTTACTGGGGGAGGAATAAATGTTAGTGAATTAATGCTTCCTGTTAGCTTTCCAAGTCAAGATCTAGGTGTTACACATCGAGCTCCCAAGAAGTATAAAAATGCATGTTTTGTTGGTATGATTTTCATCACAAAACGTTAGGACAGTTGGATTTGTCCAGAGTATAATTCTGTTCCATGGAATGTTGTCTTATGACTCATGTTTAATTTCCTTACCGGCCTAGGTTGGTTAAAACTGGGTTTTGATGAAATCCATAGCTATCTGAGACTGCACTCACTAGGTCATGGCTACAGGCACGTAATTGGTTCTTTTGCATGGTTTTTTCTGTTTACATTCTTTGTACTACTCTAAACCACTTGATTAACAATTTTACTTCCCTTTAAATGCTGAAGGTGACAGCAAAACAAAAAGAAATATTGAAAACTGCTGGTTCCTTGAATGCACTTGTTAATAAAATGTAAAATCCCCGCCGCATTCATGTACCAATTATCTCCTAAATCATCAATAATAGTCAACTTAAATGTTTCTACTTTGTTTCTTTCTGTTATATGCATTTTGTTGTATTTGTTGATGGGCGAGTAGTCAAAAGTTTAGAGGAAGTTACTGTCCACTTTTCTAGTAGTTTATCTGTTTTTTTTTATGGAAAAAGGTCGTTCGGACTGAATTTATTAGTTTTCCTATGATTGGGAACTTATCTGTTTGGTTCTGATTGGATAACTGAACCAAACCTATCTAAACCACTCCCAATCGGATTATTTTGTTCAGGCCCATTTAGTTTTTGGCCAAACTCTTCTTTCAACAAAAAGTTCAAATCCAACTACATGTTTCCCTAATGTCCCAATTAACAACAAATTAGCTGAAAAGCTTGATAGTGACATCACACACACAGAGAAGTTTGATTTAGTTTCGTTCATTAATGAAAAGTGGAAACCAAACAGTCTTGTGAAAAGAAAACTGAATGTAGCCAAAGATTGATCTCATTGAATGAAAACCAAACATAGCCTAATGTTATTTATTATGTTTGGTTTTTATTTTTTATTTTTTGGTTTTGATGGGTTTGTTTAATTATTAACCCAGTGCTTGGTTTTTTGGCTTTGATAAGAGACAGTCAAAATTCATTAAAAGTTACTTAAATTTTCAATTTCCTTTATATGGTTAATTTCATCCAAGGCTGCAATCTACATTCTCAAATAGCAGTGGATAGTCTAGGATGGTTGTTTTGTTATCTTGTATTTTGCTCGATTCCCCTTTTTCCTGTTTAACAAATCCTGTTTTCCATTGAGATTTTTTCCCCCTATTCTTTCAGTTGCCCAACTCTGATTTAACATTGTACTTCTATATGTAGGTAAGGGTTTTGTGTGACAAGGCAAAAGAGATTTTGATGGAAGAGAGCAATGTCCAGGTATATTTACTTTGTCTGATGTTTATGATTTATGTATGTTTTTATGAATTTGTGCCCTCAGTGTGGGGGTTCTGTGAGCTTGTAGCTGCTCTCACTTTTATTGTCTGCATTATGCACTTCTTTCCCTTTAAGTTGTGACCATCATAAGTTGAGGAGCTTTTATTAGCTTTTTGGGCTGTGCTGGGCCATCTATTTATTATAGTTATCTGTTTTACATGAATATTTATAGGGATTTACAGTTACTTATGAAATTTTTGAATGGCTGAAAAATCTAAAGACGTATTATTTCATTTGCCAATAATTGCAGCCTGTGAAAAGTCCTGTTACAATTTGCGGTGATATTCATGGGCAATTCCATGACCTTGCAGAGCTTTTTCGCATTGGAGGGAAGGTATTTTTTCTGATGGTAGATTTTATATTCAACATTTACGTAGTAGAGTTGTGAAGACTACATATTTTTAGATGTATGAAGTGTGAACTAAACAATACATGGAAAATTAGGAAATCACATCACCTTCTTGAGGTATTGTGAAATTACATTTGACTTATTCTCTTGTTTTACATGGGAAGGGTCTTCTATATTTAAAATTTCATGACATTATGTTCCTTTTAATTGGTAGCTATTGCATTCAATTTAGAAATTTGATATCAGTGAAGAGAATTTATTTTCGCAAGTTAGCTGAAGTGGTGATTTTTTATTTTTGCAAGTTAGCTTAGTCTTGTTTAAAATATGAGCATTTGTGTGTTATGTTTTCATATAAGAACCTTTTTTTTTTTCCCCTGACATTACTTCTTGGCTACCTATATATGTTGTCTTCAGTCTGATTGAAATTTGAAACTTGCTGGTTTATACTCATTTCTGGTTACATCTTTTTGTTGGTAGTGTCCAGATACAAATTACTTGTTTATGGGAGATTATGTTGACCGTGGCTACTACTCTGTTGAAACTGTAACGGTGAGTATGAGCTATTATGCTTTACCATTCTTTTGGTAGTTTGAACTGAAATATTTCACTCGTCCTTTTTTTCTTCATCACAAGTCTTTTTGGGAATATTGGACCGGTTTCTAACAGGTCTAGACTACAAGTGACTTATCTTCAATTGTATTTTTTTAAAATCCGTAATTTGATATTTCCTTAGTTGAGTTGATATAACTACTTAGTTCATCTGCAGTTGTTTGATTCGTTGCAAAATGTGTTTTCTAGTCCTTGTGACACATTTCCTGTGCTGAGAATAATTGGTTACCATCTGTTTGTGCCATATGCTATGTTTATGGGGTTTATGGAAATTATGTGTTACTTCTGTGTAATTTTACTATTTGTGGTCAAGAAAATCAATAATATGATTATGTGGAAGTGCATTTTGTGGTTATGTTCATACATGTGTGGTGCTATTATACCTGCATGGAAAATAACATTAACAAGACAAGATGTGGTGTATGACATTCACGCTGGTTGGGGTATTGTTTTATTGTATATTTTAAATGGTGCTTATCTTGCTTGCTGTTTTTTTTTTTTAAAAGTTAACATTTTTGGTACTAATTAATTTATAATGCAGCTTTTGGTTGCCCTTAAAGTGCGTTACCGTCAGCGTATCACTATTCTGAGGGGAAATCATGAAAGTCGCCAGGTTTGTTCTATTTTTATCATGCGACCTTTCTGACAGTAGTGAATTAAAGATAAGACTAAAATCTTATTTTGGTCCCCAGAGACGTGGTCTGTATCAGCTGGCTTCTTGGAAGATAATTTATTTTTCCCTCTATTGATTTACATCTACTACCTGATGGTTCCTATAGATTCCCTTCAATTGAGTTCTTCCTTACATGTACAGACGACACAAACAATATATTATCAAGAACATAATTGGTCTCTATAGTGTATTGAATTTGATTAATTTTAGAGTTAAAACTCCTTACTTTTAAGTGAATTACTACAGGCTATACTACTGAGTACTACACTATGACTTCCTGATTTGTTTAGTAGTTTTTTGTTACACACCCTCCTGAGGCTCCTGATGCGGATCCAGCTAAAACAGGAAAGGAAATCCTTCCTTTCCCATTAGTTTATTCTAGAAGATTAAGTAGAATAAGGAAGGAATAAATCTGTTAAGATATGGCAACAGATTAGGAGCTGATTTGCTAATCAAATCAGATAGGAATTAATTTAGGAGATAAAATAGGAAATAAAATAGCCACCTGATTTCTCTCCTGCAATATAAGAGGAGCCTAGGGAGCCAGGGCAGTTTTTTTATCCGTGAATTTGATTAGGAACTAGGAGGTCCAAGGGAGCCTTTATTCCCAGGAATTGTTTTCTTTATTATCAGCATTCTATTTTGTATCAATTCAACCCGGAAATTCCGCTCTGGAATTTCTGGTGCCATTAATAAAATTCAGCAAGCATTCCAATTAATTGTTCCATAGATACCAGTTGTTACATTTTTATATGTTTTGGCTTTAAGTGGTAGTTGTTGATATTACTTTACTGCTGCAGATTACACAAGTTTATGGGTTTTATGATGAGTGCCTAAGGAAGTAAGTACTTGCTAAATTCATTATTTTTTGGGTTGTCTTTGTTCAATATGACTTTTGTTGTTTGATTATCTTCCTCTTCCTTGCAAAACTTTCAATTCTTGAAGTTGTGCAAGCCGATTTATGTGAACACACTTCTTATGTGTATTGCAGGTATGGTAGTGCTAATGTTTGGAAGATTTTTACTGATTTGTTTGACTACTTCCCGTTGACAGCATTGGTTAGTGTACTATTACATAAATTTGGAATGTACTGTTGGAGTTATTAGTAAACTTTATGTTGGTTATATTTTCATTGTTCTCAACTCAATATCGTAACATTTTGATCTTACTACTTGTTCAATACTTGCTTTTGAATTGTCTAGTTACTTGTATCTCTTATTTCCCTATGTTACAATAAGTTCCTGGTTCTAACTCTAGTTATTTTGTTTTATTATCTTCATGATAAGCGGGTCAATTAATTGCAGTGTACATATTTTACTGAGGTTTCTTGGTTTTTAATAATTTATTGTTGCTGAAGTTGTAAGTTCTATTTTGCAGGTTGAATCTGAAATATTTTGCCTGCATGGTGGGTTGTCCCCTTCTATTGAAACCCTTGATAACATACGTAATTTTGACCGTGTACAAGAAGTTCCTCATGAGGGTCCCATGTGTGATCTTTTATGGTCTGATCCGGATGATCGATGTGGTTGGGGTATCTCTCCTAGAGGTGCTGGATATACCTTTGGCCAGGTAATCTACTTCGTTGTGTATCAAGCTCGCACTTTTTTCACATGTCATCATTAAATTCCATTGATTGTGTGTTACTTTTCTAGGACATATCTGAGCAATTTAACCATACCAATAACTTGAGCCTGATTGCAAGAGCTCACCAGCTAGTTATGGAAGGATATAACTGGGGCCATGTAAATATTTTATCTCATTTTGTTTTTTATTTTCATTTGTTGTGATATTGGCTGATATATGGTTCCCTTGTTGCAGGATCAAAAGGTGGTAACCATATTTAGTGCTCCTAATTATTGTTATCGCTGTGGAAACATGGCATCCATCCTCGAAGTTGATGACCCCAAAGAACATAATTTCATTCAGGTTGAGCTTCCATTTTTTACTACCTGCTTTCCTTTCAGAAGCTACTACAGTTATTATTTTTTATTTTTTATTTTTGCTGGCTAACTTACTATGCAATACCATTGATCTGCAACTCTTACTACTTTTAATCTGGTCTCTACTCTTTGTGCGTAAAGTTTGCTGCTTTGCTTAATTATTATTATTTTAATCCCAGTTTGAGCCAGCTCCAAGGAGGGGAGAGCCAGATGTAACCAGGAGAACACCTGATTACTTCCTATGAGACATCCTTGGTTGAGTTACTATTACTAGCAACTAGTGCCTTGCAGTAATGTGCAAGCTCATCTCCTTGTCTAAATCAGAGCCATGCATCAAATTGATACTTAACATTTTCAAAGTTAGGCTTCGCTGGATGTGTTGTTTACTTGATTTATAACTGAATCTTTCCAAGAGGAAGAAGCTGAGGAGCTGGCGTAACTTTTTTTGGGCATGTGTACCATCCCAGCATGCAATGTATCAATTTTAATGTTTCCCCATTTTTTTCTTTTATATTTATTTTCTGTTCTCTTGACCTTTCTTTTTCTCAATTTAGGATTATTGTTAAGGGGATGAGTTTCTGTAGATGGATGATGCTTTAACATATCTTCTAAAGGGTGCTTTATTTTTATTTTTTCCCGTCTTGTGATAATATGTTCTAATAGGTAGTATTAACTACAAATACGATTTTTCTCTTCAATTTGTTATATTAAGGCTGTTTGTTGAACACAATTATAATTTCCGTTTTCCTGTATACTCGTTAAATTGGGCTCTGTTATAAGTTCAGGGAAATTTGCATCCAGGATTGGGACATTCGTACTATATGCAGTTCAGGGAAATTGAGCCTTACAATGTAAGATATTTTCTAACTATATTATGCCTTGAAAAATTTGGGTACAGTCCTTGGGGATTCATGTGTTGACATTGCCCTTTGTTCATACGGATATTATCATCGTCAGCTTCTTTTATAAACGTATGAAAGGTTATGTTCTACTAACCGAACGTTCGATGGTGAGAGCAGAGGCACAATAATATTAATTGGTTGGAATACAATTTCAATCTTGTGACTGAAGCTTATCTAAAATAGAACATTTTGATAGCTGCTAATACTTATCTGGGGTTCGATCATTGTCGCAAATGTTTCTGAAGTTTCGTGTACGTACGTACGGCTAGCCTTTTCAATCTGAGAGGATTCTTCCTCTGCCAACTTGAACTAGAATCTTATCTTTGTAATCCGCTGTTTCACAAACCATGTCCAACTTTCGGTGAACTTCCTTGAGAAAACATCTTTGTCACTCAAAGCAAACTGGTTAATTTCATATTTGGGGAGGTAAATAAATCCTCTTGGTGCACGAACACTGTTGTCCCCTAGTCTATAATATAAAACTTCTTTCCTGTCCCGAGTCTAGTTAACTCTAATTACTCGGGTTTTAAGTCTAGTTGGTCTGTTATAGAGTAAAGCTTTCGGCATCAATTTTTATTATTCATAAATCATAATATTCGATCCGAGACATTACTTAAAAAGTTAGCATTGAAATACTTAAACTAGTCTTCAAAGAAATTAAGCAAATCTCGTAATAAAATTGAAAACTTAACCGTAAGTTGTAATGGATATTGACTATCATAGCTAAGACAATGAAACTAGTGACGAGTTATTCATAAATTATACCAACACATCTAAACCCAAAAAAGAAAACCGATCACAAACGATCACATTTGGTATTGTTTGGTTTACTTTTCATGAGACCAATTCATTCTGTCTGGTTTCTGGTTTCCATTTCTGAAACAATCTAATTTAAACAAATTGAGTTCGTTGATCAAAAATATTATCAGTGTTTATAAGTGAAGATTAAAGAGAAACTTGTAATAAGCATTTATACAGTAATGATTATGGTATTGAGTATTGACAATTTGTAAGATACACCGGCTTTAGAAAGTAAACCACTTCACAAGCTGCTAAGAATTGTGTTACATATCACTTGGCAACTTTAGACCTGTCTAATGGAGTAATGGGCTTAAATGCAGCCAACACCACAGAAACCTTACAAGCAAGAAATCCCATCATTCCAACTATGATATCCTTTGGTGTGAGCATTAGTTGAAGATCTCCTGAGCTATACCTAGCTGCAAACACGGCTACCACCACGGCCAATGCCACGCTCGCGATTGGGCCCTTAATTCCTTTGAACAGTGCATTAGTCCCTCCTTTGTTACTGGAGATTAATTCTGAAGCAGGCAATTCATCTACAGATCTCTGCAACAGTAGCAAATACAAGAAGCCTCCAAACCCACCAACCAAGAAAGCCAACCCGACATCTTCTCCAGCTGAAAGGGAAGACACTGATGTACCGAAAAATATCAGCAAAGCATCGTAAAAGAGCAATGAGAACTTCAAATCTGCATATTCCCTCATGCTCTCTTCATTTGACATATTAGAACCTAAGGGCAAGTTATTGTCATCAAGTGCTTTGCCGAAGAAGCTGAGAGGATCAGTCCCTTCCAGCTCAGTCACACGGCTAGGTCTTAGCTCCAACATGGGGAGATCACTTCCCTCACCGAGCAACACGTCGTCAACCTGAAAGTCATACTGGTAACCAGTGTACCGCTGTCCCTCATCTTTTGGAAGTGATGGTTGCAATGCACAACTAATAACAGTTAAGGAGACACTTCCTAGGCGCCATTGACCTGACCTTAGATAGAGAAGATGAGTGCAGTTAGAAAGCCTTTGCTTAAATGGGTCAATAAGGAGCAAACTTTATGCAACCAAATATTATTTGACAAGCTTGACACAACACATATTGGTTAGTGGTTGAACAATGCTTTTAAAAATTGGAATTTGGGCTAAGAAGTAAGGAGAAATATAATTGTACACAGGCTTCATAGCAAAGAATGCAACACGGATATTTTCCTCGGTACTTAAAAGAAACTGAGGGTAGACAAACGTGTTGATTAGAGATACATAAAAAAAATTATTGGTCAGGGATGACGTCTACTGAATGCTAACTATTCCAAAGCCAAATCATTAATGATGACATACCTGATTCAATACTGACCCAAAGAGCTTCTAACCCTGCAATTTTAGGCCCCGCAAAGACGAATTCGTCGACAGAACCTCTTTGGAATTGAAGCATGTCAATATCAGTTACATCCCCTGAATCCACAGAACGGTCCACCCTCAAACTCACAGGTATCCTCTGCAATATGGAATTTCCATTTTCATCTATCAAGCATAGAAGAATTCCAGCATTGACGTTGCTTATACTTGAGCCATATGCGTTGCTGGTACCTAACTTAACCCTGAATAAAGATTTAGACCCATCCTCCTTCAGGGATGAAGCAATCTTTTCTATTGAGGTATTTGCATACACTTTGACTTCAGAAGCTTGCAAAAGACGTGAAGGCTTCGCGTAGCTCTGAAAATCTGTGCCACAAACCATTTAGCAGTCAGTAACACTAGATATTGACAAATAAATTAAAACCTTATGCAACATCAAAGAACATAGTTAGCATATTAGTTGCAAAATAGTTGACTCTCATACTAATACTAGCTACATGCTTCATAATTAACTTTAGTGACTGTGTTATTGGATAGATAATCCCTTCCCCTCGCCCTCACCCCTTCTTTTTGTAAAAAGAAGCAACAAAGAAACAGAGAATCGTTGCATAGGACCGGAAACGAAATGATGCATGTCTTATATTCAAATATTGGACGTGTGGTCAGCCAAGAATTATCAAGACATCAACAGAACTAACTTTGATCAATCCTATCAATTGAACAGGGAAAGTATCTTTCAGTCAAAATCATCTGGAAAGCATGCCATACTATAAACCAGTGCAACCAAAATTGCTAGTAATGTCATCCACATAGGCAATGCTAACAGAAACTAGTTAATTCAAAGCTCAGTAAGATTAAGAGTTCTCAGTAACTTCTTAAAAGCTTTGTACTTTTACATAAACCAGCTTGTGGATACCCAAACCAGATGACAGCATCAAACATTTGGACACCCAAATTCGGCCAACTTCAGTCAATATCCATTGCAGTAATAAGTAGTAATCTGTGGGCACACCACAATGACAAATGTTTAATTTTGCTACTTGCAGAATTTAAAAAGTAGGTTGCTTGGAAAAGTGAAAGACTTAGCCCCAAACACATCACCCCACTGAAGCAAAATTACTACCATATATCAATAATTATAACTTATGATAACCGAAATTTATGACAATTGGCCAACTAGCTAAAAATTGAACAAATTTGTGCATTAAATTGAACAAACCATGTCAGTCATGATGACAACAACCAGCCAACAAGTAGATGTCATCAATCCAACCAAAATAGTAAAACCTTAGACTTTTGGATTCATAGGAATCAACTAATTAAGGCGACCTTGACAAGCTTCCAAATCACCAATCACTAACTATCTTCTTTCAAGTTTACAACTTTATGTAAATGAAAAACAATAAAATCCAATAAAGTTGAGATTTTCAGCGGTTTTCCTTGAAAGTGTTAAATGGGGTTACCTTGGAAATCAGCATCAAATAGTTTAGCCCGAATATTAAAGCGTAAGGGGCGGATTCTTCTCAGATGAATGGTTGAACTTGGTGTTGATTTGGTTGGGAAACCATGAGCGTGATTGTGACCCGTTGAAGTTGAAGGTATCACGGTCCTCAAAGGAATACCCTCCATAGCTCCACCGCACCCAAACACACACGGGAATTGCGGTTAAGGCACACGCAGTGACCAAGATTTGAATAAAACGAAACAGTGTATTTAGATTAATTAATAAAATGGTGCAGAATGTACACCAAGCGTTTGTAGTCCAACGGTTAGGATAATTGCCTTCCAAGCAATAGACCCGGGTTCGACTCCCGGCAAACGCACACTTTTTCTGCACCTTTGAATATGTTAATGTGTTTGTGTAAGAATAATTTGTGTGTCAGTGTAAAGAGAATTTTTAAAGAAATATATTTATCCAAAGGAAATTCTGGGAGCAGAATTACAAGTATGGATTTACTCATACTGTTTGATAGTCCTCTTTTTGATTTGGTGGCATTACTTACTAGCAAATATGAGAAATTTTAAATTCTTTGAGAATAGAGCAATACTAAATCTTTAAAATTTATAATAAAGGTAAATGAATATATTTTGTCTTTGATTTTAAGTGAAGAAAAGGAATATTTTAGTTCATACTCGACTTGCAAAGCTGATTAGAATGATGAATTACATGGAGAATGATTTACAACAAAATTCCTTAATGATATAAAATGTTTTGGGATTCCTAATCATAGTTTGATCTTGAAAATTGGAGTTCTTGTTATGCTTTTAAGGAATATAGATCAAGCAATTGACTTATGCAATGGAACGTGGTTAATAATTGACAAATTAGCAAAGAATGTAATTGGGGACACTATTGTGACAGAAAAACATCTTAAAGATAAAGTATATATTTCAATGATGAACTTAATTCCCTTTGAATCAGATTCCCTTTCAAATTTGAAAGACAACAGTTTCCATTAACTCTTTGTTATTTGATGACCATAAACAAAAATCAATGACAAACTCTATATCACGTTAGATTTTACCTACTAAGACTACTCCCATATATCAAGAGTCAAGTCTAGAAATAATTTAAAAATGCTACTTATGGATGAAGAAGGCAAGGCATGTCAAACAACAGTGAACGTAGTTTATAGAGAAGTTTTCAACAACACATGACATAGGTGGTGCAAGGTATCTTATCTATCCTCTATGATATTGTATGTTTTTTTTAATACATCATTAATTGTATTTTGTTGTCATATGCATTTTTAAAACAATGTTGCGCGTTAATTATCAATATGTTTTTAAATTGATCATTCTCTTTTGCACATGTACATTTAAAAAAAATTACACATATTTTCATATATACTCATTATTTTTAACATTTTCTCCTTATTATATTATAACATATTGTTGAAAATTTGTATTTCTAATAGTTATGTGAGTTCATATTTAATAACAATTATATTAGTTATTTATCATAAAGGGGTTTAGGTTTAGTAATCTATTTTTTGTAAGCCTGTTAGACTTAAAGAAAACGAATGTGTGATTAATGAGTAGATACCAGTGTTGACTCATCATGGGATAATGGGAACACTGGTGAGTTTTAAATACGTCAGGAACGGTTATGGTCCCCAACACACCAAATCAAAAGGGTTTCACTTCTCTCCATCTGGAAGAGAAACAAAAGGTCCCATTTAGAAACTAATGAGATTTGGTCGAGAAGATCACAAAACCACTCATCTTGTTCGCGCTTAATCGCTGCAGAGGTTTTGCAATCAACAACGATGAATCCAAGTATTTATGAAATTCCAACACATGAGAGTTGTATACTTCCTCTTTTAGAGACTTGCTGAGCGTAAAATGTATGACGTAATATATATATATATATATATATATATATATATATATATATTCTTTTATTGCATTCTAATAATATATTGTTTTGTTATTTTACAGAATATGATACTGTATTTAAGAGTGTATGAAATATTGTTATTGTTTGTTTCTTATGCGGTATCAATTTGTATAACATTTAATTTAACATCTACTATCCCATTTTTGTATTACACTCTATGGTTCACGAATAATTTCATTTATATAAAAAATTCTCTCTTTTAAGTGACAAACTTTACAATTATAGAACTGTATGACTTTATTAGGGGTGTCAAACGGGTCAGGCCAAAATTGTGTCTATTTTTAGGATCTGACTCGTTTATGATCAATCCGCGAGCTTAAACAGGTCAACTTGTTTGTTTTTTTTTTTAATTTAAAAATTTAAAAAAAATCAAAAAAATTATTTAAAATTTTTTTTAAAACATCATGGGCTCACGGCCTAGCCCGCCGGCCGGGCTTAAACAGGCTGGGCCAACTTTTTTTCAAATTTTTACAGGTCTATTTTTTACATGTAAAGTCCATCCATTTAACCAGGTAAACGGACCAGACCCATTTTAATGGCCCTAGACTTTATGCATTGCACGAGTTCACGTTCTAGTATATCTTAACTATCGAAACTTAAACTGAAATTTAACTTTTGTCCTTTTTATAAATCGCCGTAACTAAGGGAAATGAAATTCATCTCAACATCATGCCAGACAAGCCACCGTTGATTTTTTTTTTTTTACCCGTTATATATTACTTTTTATTTATTTAAACTTCTCATCTATGCCGTTAGTTTAGTGTGGTGCAGCAGTTGAGCAGCGTGTTGTCGTGCTATTTAGCACTGCTGCACAGGGTCAAGTTTTGTTGGCTAAGGTAAGTTCTGCTATCATAATGTTCTTTTATACACAAAACCTGAGATCTTATTTAAATAATTGAATCGACCATGTGTTGATACAATCATACAACTCAAAATTTTTCAAGTAAAAAAAACAGTATGTGTCAAATTCAGTTTTGGAATGGATGACTCACTCTTTTATTGATGTGTCAGTCGTATTGGATATTTCTTCTATGCTTTCCTTTTCCAGTGACCATTGGCTACCTTTATAGAAGAATACTCAGTGCCGACGGCACGTCAATACACAAGGTCTGAAGGTCATAATTTTGAAGATGTCTTCATTATAAATTCCATGTGACTATTTGGCATTTGAAGGTGTCAATTTTTCTGAGCTGCTGAAAGCTTTGTCTGAAAGTTAATGCAATTATAGACGTGGCAACCATTTCTAAGTTGTTTGCTTGGTCCTGCTCAATTTGGCATAGTTTTGGGAAAATTTTACTGCTTGGTGCTTAACTCAGCTTGATGAAAATAATCATAACTTACCGAACATGATAAAAATGTAGATATATGATAAGTTGATTTAATTATTAATCCAAACGCAAAAGCCAAAACTACTAACGCAGTAACAGTAATCTCTGACAGAAAGATCCTTTTGTATTATGTTTGCATTATATGTGATTAATTTCTACGTGTGGATAATTTAAAAGAGTCATCTAATCGTATATTATTAAATGAGAAAATTTTAAATTAATAAATAATAAGACTCAATTGCTTTTACATATATGTTGTATATTTTTGGTGCTGCTTGCATATGTTTCAGTATATGATCCAATAACAATATAAATATTGTATATAAAAATTAATCTCTTATATGATTTGAAGGATGCTACTTGCGTAGAGGTGATTGGATGAGGAGGGCACCGACTGAGGGCCCAGTGAATGGATAGCTGACCACCAAACTAAGAGATTCATGAAACTTGTCAATTTGGATAATTGAGTTTGAAAACAAAATTAAGTGTAGAGATGACGAATGTACAGTATAGGGGAATAGGTATCTTCGTATGAAAATTTAATATTCACTAGACCCTAATAAAATTTTGGGGGGGGGGG
>QANU01087068.1:268247-347824 GCA_003254905.1 Nissolia schottii | reverse complement strand
GATGGTGACATAGTCCTTCAACTAACACAGGGGGTTGGTGACATAGTCCATGAACTTTTTCGCATTGTTTACATTTTTAAACAAAAACAAATTTTCATAAATTTTTGAACTTTTTGTTGTCTCTCTGTCTGTTTGTGACGTGACAGCAATACACGTGACCGCTAACTCACCCTCTCTCCTAATCACCGCATCCTTATCTTATCTCCTTTCTACTCATCATCAACACTTCAAAAAGACATCATTGTACAACATGAAAAACAGCGCCATTTTGTAAAGCAGATAAACACCCTCTCACAATTCACAATCACCCCAAACTCATTTCACACTCTCACCTTTGCTATTCTCTGCCTTCCTCAAACCTTTCCTCTCCGTCGATTCCCTCAATTATCGCATCTCTATCATCACGCATTCACCGTCACCCATTTCACACAAGCAAAAGAAGAGTGAGAAAGTGGAAGTATTGTGGTTGGAGGAGAGCTGGGAAAGTCAAAGAAGATTCACTGCAATCTGAGGTTAGCTTTCCATATCTCCTACTTCATATTGTTGTGGTCCCTCATTATAGTTAGAATGATATAGTAGTTGTTTAAAGTGTTGTGGGACAATGTTGTTTTTGTACTGTTGTGGAGTTAGGGTTTTAAAGGTGATGATACATGGGGATGGGGATGTAATGGTGGTCTCTAAAGCAGACAAATTGGCATGTGAAAATTTGTGGGGAATGTGATGGTGGGTCCTAAAGCAAAGAAATCATGAGAATGGTTTCTCTTGTTTTTGAACAAATTTTGGTTCTTTGAAAATGGTAATTGGTTTGAAACCCTAATTCCCAAATTATGATCAATACTCAGCAATAAACAGAATGATTGATAATGTTAATGCAGCGAAAATGTAAATTGCTGAATATAAAGAGTGTAGGGATAGGAAAAATCACACCAGAGATTTTATCCTGGTTCACATTCAATCACCGAAGGCTATGTCCAATCCCCTGTTCTGATTCAGGGATTTTTCCACTATGTAAACTGTGTTGTGTACAACCTCACAACCGAGGCGCTTACACCGACAACTTCAAGAGAACACAACCGTTCCCCTGGTTACACAATGCCCTCACCGAACTCCATGGTGATAATCAGAAATCACACCGAACACTACAGTGTTTACAACAAGTAAAAGATTGAAGAAGTATTTGTACAATGGCTTTTCACTCAATCCTAAACTTAGGGAAGGATAATCCTGAATAGAGAGCACAAATGATATAAAAGTTATGGCTCAATGGTTTCTGAGTTTTGGATTGAAAAAGAAACTTTGAAAATTTATTAGAACTTGTAAAATTGATGAAAGATTGTAGTTCTGGTGTTCTGTGTTTGTTCTGCATGAGTTCCAACCTTATATAGGCAGAGGTGCCTGTTCATGAACCATTGTCGTAGCATACAGATGCCAAACATCGCATTGTTTCATGAAAAAACACACTCATTCGAGCATGTAATCGATTAACCAAGTGTGGTAATCGATTACACACTTAGAAACTGCCAATTTTCAAATTCTTTGAAGTGGTAATCGATTAGCACGGGTTGGTAATCGATTACACTCATAAAATTTGAAATATTTTCAAATTTTTGAGTTGTTAATCGATTACTGCTATTGGGTGATCGATTACTCATGCAGAAAATGTTTTCCAAGTGTTAAAAACCCTAGAAAAGTGTTGCTAAATGTTTTAGGGTTTTAGAAAACATGTTAGACTTGTTAAAGTGTAATTCTTATGAGCCATAAACCATAATACCATTAAACAAGTGCTAACTATTTGACACTAAGGTAAAAACACTTGAACCTTCAGTATGTTGAACAGTTGAGCTTTGTGGTTCTTCGATCTTGTCTTTGCCTTTTTCTGCTTTTTGTTGATGTTTGTTGTAGTCATCAAAACCTAGCCATCAAGGTCAGAGAGAGAGTCTTCTTCACACATTTGAGGTTGCATTATCTACTGTGATTGTGAAAACATTGTCAATTCCCCATTCTCTCAAACATCTCTCAATTTCTCTTCTAATGGCTTCACCCTTGTGGTTCTCAACTAAGCAAAAGTTAATAATACTTTTTTGCAATCTCCACTCTTCATCAATGAAATGTGCTGTCAAACTCAAGTAGGATAAATTTTGGTTTGATGTCCAACAATTTGTTGTCAAACAAACACGAACACATGACTTCATAAACCAAGCCTTAAGCTTTGTCTTTTCATCTAAAAATAATTATTAACAATCTCTTGAAATTGTTACCCTAGATGGAATTGTAAATCTAGGCTCTAACTGGTTCAACATCTTACGAAACCCTCGTCCTTCAACAACCCTAAATGGCATTTCATCATATATCACAAATTTAGCCACTGCCTTTCTACAATCCTCCAAGTTATAATCAAGAGAAGTTTTCATAGGTTCTTCATCTCTTTTACCAATCTTTGGCATATATCCATGAAGTGTTCCTTTTTCCCCCGTTTTAGAATGTATCCAACTGTGTTTCCATTTAAGATGTTTTAACATAGAATTTGTGTCATGTTTGGTAGCTTCACAACAAATAGTAACACGACAATGGTTACATTTGGCCCTATGTTTCCCTTTAGTCTCTTGCAAAGGAAGTTTGGCGAAATGTTTCCAAGCAATTGACCTTGTGCTATTACTTCCCTCTCCCTCACCTCATTTTTCACATTTATTACTGGTGTAACAAACTCTATTGCAGAAGGATTTGTGTTGGTAAGAATACCTGCAATTGGAGTTTGAATTTCATCTGTCGTGCCTAAACAAGATGACACTTCCTCTCCCATTTGTTTAGAACTTTGAAGTATACCTAAAGAGTAAATCATGGCAAAATATTGACTCAAAATTTAAAAATTATAAACAATCAAGAACAGAATATACATAATAAAAAAAAGATAGAACAGACACAAAGAGCACAGATAGAGAGCAACAACACTCACAATGACGAAGATTGAAAGGAAGTCATAGAGAGCACAACGACAGCTGACGGAGACAGATAGCACAGCGACGGCCGACACAGACACCATAGTGACAGAGATAGCGCAGCAACAGAGACAAAGAACACAACGAGAGAACAGCAAAGATGAGGGCGCAACAAAGTGAGGTGAGGGTGAGAATAGAGAGAACAGAGAGATGAGTCCGTGAGAGAATCAGAGTGAGCGGTAAGGGCGAGAGAGAACTGAGAGGTGAGGGTGAGGTGAGAAAATGAAAAAATGGGTGAGAGTAGGAGTGAAATTGGGTTAGGGTTTTTTCATTTTTGGGTAGGTAGGTGAGAGTGAGAGTGAAATTGGGTTAGGCTATGGGATGGGAAGGAAAGAAATGCATAGTATAGTAGTCTATGTGAGCCAGGATGGGTGATCTGAAACTAAACCCGAACCCGATATCAATTAAAATCGGGTTTAATTAAAATCGGACCCAATTCAGCTCGAATGCTTCGGGCCGGTCAGGGTTAGCGACGAGCCAGACCAGGTTTTGTACAACCCTAGATTGGATATTGTGTTGTTAAATAATGTTGGACTTAGTTTTATCTACTCAGTAATAATTGCTAGATAATGTTGTTGCCATGGATTGGACTGGATATTGTGTTGTTAGATAATGTTGGACTTAGTTTTATGCACTCAGTAATAATTGCTAGATAATGTTGTTGCCATGGATTGGATTAGATATTGTGTTGTTAGATAATGTTGGACTTAGTTTTCTGCTCTCATGAATAATTGGGCAATTATGTCTACTGACTACTTAAGGCTTTTTATATAACGTTAGGGACTTAATTAGTTGGGTAATTATGTAATTGTCTAAGGACTACTTAGGGCATTTTATATAACATTAGGGACTTAATTGGGTAATTATGCACCTACACTTCCAACACTTCTGGACCCATTCTAGCATCCCTCTTGCATTCGTTGTCTTCTTTGGCATTGATTAACCCTACCAGAGCTTTGCCCAATTGTCATTTTTGCTTCTAATGAGGTTGTGCGATTTTTAGGGTTTTCCGGGTTGCAAAAATAAGAAGAAAAAAAGATAAGAGAAGAAGATGAAGCTCCTCTTTACAAAATGGCGTCATTTCGCATGTTATAAAACGATGTCGTTTTGAAGTACTGATAATGAGTAGGAATGAGATAAGGTAAGGATGCAATGATTAGGAGAAAGATGGCAAGTTAACGGTTATGTGTGTCACTGTCAAGTCGCAAACAGACAAAGGGATGGACGAGGTAAACAACAAAAAAAGTTCAGAGACCTATGAGAAATTTATTTTTATTCAAAGACTTATGTAAGCAACATGAAAAAATTTAGAAACCTATGTGAGCATTACCCTAAAATTGAACCAATAATAAAAAATAATATAATATAATAATAATAATAAATAAACATAATCACATCCTGTAAAATTTTCAATTAAGAAGAGTGCGGTGCCTAGATCTCCAATCTTAATCACGTGATTTTACTTTTGTCTTTGTGTAGAGATTTTTTTCTCCTTTTCGTCCCTTTGAAGGAATTCCAAACAAATATAAAAGAAAATGCAACGAAATAAAAAATAATAATAAAGAAGAATGGCAAAAGCCAAATCAGAAAAAAGTTATAGACCAAAAGATAGATGGAGAACTTTATAACGTAATGTTAATGACGAATCATACACTAAAATATTCAAGAGTTGAATTATTTCAACTCATTTGCCATCAAGCCCGTGTCGACTTATATGTAACTTTAGACATTGTATCAAATGATTTATAATTAAAAGATCAACAATTTGATTTAATTATTGTCAATTTCATTTTTTTTTTAAAATTGTTTACACTTGAAGTAAAACAACTTTATCCTAAAAAAAATTTAAAAATTTATAAAATTACTCAATTGTCTTAATTGTTAACATAATTTTTTTAAAAAGATAATTCTTAACGTAACATTGCGCCAACTCATAATATATAAGTTACACAAGGACAAATGTATTTATTCAATATTTAATATATAAAAGACTTCATAAAACATATTTTATATTATATTATTATTTATTGATTTAAATTTAGAGCGTTAAATATAAAAGAAAACAAAAAAAAAAATCAATAGTTGAATGCGGGTATTTCTCTACTTTTCTTTGGAGAAATCAACTAGCTCCACATAATGATACTACACATGATTGAAAGTTGTTGAGCAGCATAAATACGTGCATTGTTTGACTAGATTGAAGCAAATAGATCATTGACTTTCCCTACGAGCCCGGGACCATTTACAAATAGTGCACGTTAAGTAACACAACAAAACTTCCCCAACTTACCTTACATTTCGACCATCTAACGGGTTCATCAGATACAGCAAATCGATAATAATAATAATAATAAAGAATCTCAAAATTCTCAACCCTCCGATTGGTATCTTTACCAGATTCTTGTGAATTTTGGAATCATCATAAAAAGGCTCCACTCGCCTTCACTTCCAAGCCAATCCCCAAATCCCACGAACATGGATGACGCTTCCCAGCAGCAGCTACACCTTCTTCGCCACCACACAGAACAAGATCCAGAGAACCCTATCCCCAACACCACCAATTCCGCGAAACCACCGAAGAAGCTCGCCCTCCTCCCTCTCATCTTCCTCATCTACTTCGAGGTCGCCGGCGGGCCCTACGGGGAGGAATCAGCGGTCGGGGCAGCGGGCCCTCTCTACGCCATCCTCGGCTTCACCGTGTTCCCTTTCATCTGGAGCATACCAGAAGCCCTCCTCACCGCAGAGCTAGCCACCACCTTCCCGGGAAACGGAGGCTTCGTCATATGGGCCAACGAGGCCTTTGGGCCTTTCTGGGGCTCCTTAATGGGCTTCTGGAAATTCTTCAGCGGCGTCATAAACCTCGCCTCATACCCAGCCCTCTGCATCGATTACCTCAAACTCGTAATTCCATCTTTGTCCTCAGGTTTCCCTCACTACCTCTCAATTTTCATCTCCACTTCCGTCCTTTCCTTTCTTAACTACTCCGGTTTGGCCATAGTTGGTTACACCGCGGTTGCTCTCGGGGTAGTTTCTCTCTTACCGTTCCTTTTACTGTCGGTAATTTCCTTACCCAAGATTGACCCCAAGAGGTGGCTAAGTCTGGGCCAGGAGGGTGTAGAGAAAAACTGGACTCTCTATTTCAACACCATCTTCTGGAACTTGAACTTTTGGGACAGTGCTAGCACTTTAGCCGGTGAAGTGGATCAGCCTCATAAGACTTTCCCGAAGGCGTTGTTGTGTTCTGGGCTTTTGACTTGTTTGGCTTATATAATTCCGCTATTGGCGGGCACCGGGTCCATGCCGCTGGCCCAAAGGGATTGGGCCGGAGGCCATTTTGCTGACGTGGCGGAGGATATTGCTGGGCCGTGGCTGAAATTCTGGATGGAGATTGGGGCCGTTCTGTCGATTGTGGGCCTGTTTGAGGCCCAATTGAGCAGCGCGGCGTATCAGATTCTCGGTATGGCTGATTTGGGATTCGTGCCGCTGATTTTCGGGGATAGGTCGAGGAGGTTTAACACGCCTTGGATGGGAATCTTGGTTTCGACGGTTATAGCGCTTGCGGTGTCGTTTTTCACTTTTACTGAGATAATTTCGACGGTGAATTTTTTGTACAGTTTGGGGATGCTGCTTGAGTTCGCGTCGTTTTTGTGGCTGAGACGGAAGTTCCCCGGGTTGAAACGGCCGTTTGAGGTTCCGTTAGGGATGACGGGTTTGGTGTTAATGTGCGTGACGCCGTCTGTGCTCTTGGTTTATGTGATGAGTGTTGCCACGAGTGTTGTGTATGTGGCCAGTGCTTTCTTGACGTCGCTTGGGATTGGGTTGTATTATTTCATGAACCTTTGCAAGTCACGGAAGTGGGTTGAGTTCAATCGAGTCGGGGATAAATTGAAAAATGTGTGCCACTCCTGAAATTTGAATCATTATTTTACTGGAGGTGTAGATTTGACTGATTGTAACGGGGGGTAGTAATTTATTATTTTTGTGACGCGTTTATCATTTGGGGTGAATTCATTGTATGTATTTTGTTTTTTTTTTTCTCTTTTGGTAGAGTATTCATTGTATGTATGCTTCTGCAGGAGAAATTGGATTCTCCGAAGCCATTGTTTAATACTTTGTCACGCAAAACGTCATAGATAGGTGACGATGCAGAATTCCCATTGTAAATTGACAAAGTATCTGTATATATTTTATTTGAAATGGGATTTTCTGGATTCCGACATTTGTCTATTAAAGCACATTTTACTTCAGAATTTAGTACTAGATTTTCACGCTAAAAAAAAAAAAGTTGCTAGATTTTGTTTTTGTATTGAATTATTGTCAATAATTCACTTCAAAAATATTAAATTGAAAAACGGTTTTTGGCCGGACCTGAATAACAATTAAATAAAAGAACTAATGCCCCTTCCACTATAAAAAATATGCATTACAATAGTATCTTCCAACAGCTCGTGACATCACGTCAAATGGATGACAAATAGAAATTTAGTTGGAGCATATCTAATGAATTCCCTGCAAAGAATCTCACTTTTGGCCTTCTTGGATTAATGTCGCGTAATCGACTTACCACTCAAGAGAATAAAAATGTCACCTAATCGTCCATCTCTAATTTTAATTTTAATTTGACATAATTTTTAAAATAAATATATTTATGAAATAATTTTTATAAATATATTATATTTTACAATTCTATTTTTATAAATATATTAGATCTTTTAATTATATTTTTTCGTTTCATGCAAAAGTATGGCAACAGATACAAACGTGTTGTCTACTGGATAGATAACAAAGATAATTGTTTTAAGATGATGATTAAGACATGCTCTACCATGACTCTTCTAGACAAAGGTTTTGATGAGATAATTAACTTTTACAACCTTAAGGAAAATCATGTCTTAGAAGTTTATTATGTTGGTTGGAGAATTTTCCATCTAGAACCTCAAGATCATATGCGATACCTGCTACAATTCTCTAGATATCCAGTCAGAAATATGGCTTTAGTTTTGCCTCCAAACCGTTATCTACATATTACTCAATTTTACCAAATTTACATAGTTGAAACCGATAATGTTAATCCTCCCAATGTTGAACAAAACAATAAGCAAGAACCACCCATTTTTCAAATTTCGCACCCTCCAATTGTTCAAGAAAACAATAATGTAGATACGCCCAATGTTTATATTCAGGAGGAAGCAGAGAGGTAATATAAGATTTAAAATTTGAACTGTAGTATTTAATATCTTTTTCTTTCATTTAAATAAAAATATAATATATTAAATTCTTAATGCAGAGAGTTATCTAGCAATATGTCTACAAACATATAACAAGATTATTAGGTGATTGCGTCACATTGGCCAAATATGACATGAAACTAAATGATTCATATGAAGATTGAATACCGAATTTGATTAGTGTTAATATTTGATTGTTACAGGTCAAGTGAAAATCAATGTCATGACAATGGGTTAAAAAAGTGGATTTTTTTTATTACATTTAGATTGACTTACATTGATTGTATTTGCTAATATTCATATATTGAACAACCAAGTTTAACTTTTATATATAAATTTAAGTATTTGTAAGTATATATTCAGGGATTTGTTGAAGGAGCTATTTGTAAACTTTTTGTATATTTATTATGGAGGTTGGTGTTGCAATTAGCTTAAATTGAACAATTAATTGGTAAGACATGTAATATATAATTACATATATTTTGCTCTATATAAGTTGTTACACATGTACTGAAGTTATCCTTAACTCTACGCATCGCGTGAGTTTAGATTCTAATTTTATTCATTAAAAGTTGATGGCACTTCTCCTCAAAAGAAAAAATAAAAAAGTTAAGGACACACTTAATCTAGTTTGTCTCCCGATTTTTTATGGTTGATCCACCGACCAGTTTTAATGGACTTGCCTGGCCCAATTTAGTGGGTCATATTGTTATCGAAACAAGGCCATTAGCGTGAAAGAAGGCTAGTCCATATATTAAAAGCAAATTAAGTTTCAGAACAAAAATATAAAAGAATAAAAAGGACCAACTTGTCACGTGAAATAATTAGCTTATAATAATTTATCATACACACTACGATATTCATTTAGATTTGGACTGACCAAGAAATAACTGCGCTGGATAGGTATATGAATCATTGAATTGTGTCTCCCTTCGTTTCGGACAAAAGAATCATGTGGCATCACCAAATCGATTAGTAGATTTTACAAATGATTGGTATAGTAGGAAAGATAACGGTTGATATCTTAAAAAGACGTAAATTTGATTTTTATTATTAATGTAAAGATCACTTTAATAAGTGACATGTAAATATTTTAGTAAACGCTCAAAGAATCAATATGTCTAGATTATAGTAAGACGACTGGTGTTAAACTTTATATTGATTTTTATTTTTACATATTTTTAAAAATAAAAAATCAATGATTCACAATTTTATGGAAAAAAGAAAACGCATTAAATGTGATAAAAAATTATGAGGAATCTCTCAAATAATATAGTAGCATGAAAAACTCTATTGAAACATGCTTAGGGGACTGATTCTTTGGAGTTTGGACTTGTGTATAAATGTCATTGGCTTTTTTATTCTTAGGCACTTTCTAATATGGTTCAGGTGGTAACTTAGATCAAATTGGTTCAGGTATTAAAATTAAAAAAAAAAATCACAAAATCACTATTATACCTTCATTTCCCTTCTTCTCTCATTTCCCTTCTTCCACTCCTCCACCCCCCTCTCTCTGTATCTCCTTTCTCTCCTTCTGTGACCGGCACCGTTGCCATGGCAGGTCACCGACAGTGGCGTCGTTTCCTTCCCCCTTTCTCTTCCTTTCTCACTCCCTCTCTGCATCTCTTTTCTCTCACTCCATCTCTTTTCTCTCCTTCTGCGACCGGCGGCGGTGGCGCCGTTTCCTTCCCCCTTTCCTTTCCTCTCTCACTCCCTTGACTCCACCCTCTCTATTTCTTTCCTTCTCTCTCCCCTTCATCGTCTCTCTCTCCCAAATTTATTTCTTTCCTTCTCTCCCAAATCTCTCTCTCTTCCCTTCGCTGTCTCTCTCTCTGGCTGTTCACGTGTGTGTTTGACTTGGATTTTCTGTTATGTGAGTTTCTTTCTTTGCATGTGGGTGAGCTTGGTGGTGCGGCGAGCTTTGCCCCCCCTCTCTCTCAGATTTGCTATCTCTCTCTCTCTCTCTCTATGTTTGTCTCTCTTTGTGCTCCCTCCAATTTCACTTTTCCAATCTCCCTTTCTCTTTGGTTATCTGGGTTTGGGTTCTATTTGCTGGATTTTCTGTTCTGTTTGATTTTCTTTGTTTTGAGGTATAGGTGTGTAGTGAAGCTTGGGTTTTCAGGTTACTGTGAGGGTGGTGGATGGTGGTGGTGAGGGGTTAGTTTTGGGGTGGAGTTTTTGTGGAGGTTGGGTTCTTGGTGGCTAATGGGTGTATGTGGAGGATGGAGGTTGGTAATGGTGAGGATTGTTGATGGAGGATGATGGTGGTGATGATGATGATAGGTGGAGGCGGCGCCGGCGCCACCAATGTGGGTGGAGGTGGAAGAAGGGTAAGGGTTTCGATAAGATTAGAAAAATTAAAAGGATGAAGATAGGTAAAATTGGTAAAATGAAATAAAATATTATTAAAATATAAATAAAAATTATTATATATTATTATATACTTATTTGTTAGATTTAATCTTAGTCATCCATTTGTATCTTGAACGGCTAAGATGTTAGGACCAATTTGGTTCAGATAACCATCCAAACCATATTAAAAGGCTTCCTTTTTCTTATTTCTCTTACCTTACAAGATAGGATTAGGAGAATGTCCATGTATTCACTGAAAGGGAAACATAACGTTTCATCCCCACACTGAAAATAACATGAATCTAGAATATTTGAAAGGAATTTCTTCATTGTGCATCATGCATATTAGTTAAATAACAAATTAATAATAATAGGGAAAAAAAAAAACATAATCAATGCAATGCAGGATAACTTGTCTGATTCAGAAAATAGTGAGTTAGATGGGTTGGTAGTTAGTTAGTATGACTAATTTGCTTCCATTGCAGAAAATACTTGTTGTTTTATTTGTTTTAATTAATTAAAATCACTTAGAATGTATTTGTTACGAGGATAAAAATGGGTTCAACTTTACATGAATTAGATTTATGTATAATTTTACCCATAAAACTTAATCTATGAAAAAAAATTCTCTACTCCATATAAATACGTCCTTAACGTATATTTTAAGAGTTTAGTGTTATAATACTAAGAAAAAATCAAACTCAAATACTACAAAAGGATAATTTGCAGGAAAACTTAGAAGAAAAAAAATCAGTAGAACATTTATTAACAGTTTTTTCTGGAAATAAAATTTACTCGCTAGATTAACTAACTCTCAAGTGTATAAATGCATTTCACCTGTAAAAGCTTACAAAATACATATAATAAACCTTAAATCTTTCAAATCTGACAAAGTAAACTACTTTCTCAATTTCTTTTTAATACATTTTTAAATTGATGTATTTAGTCATTTAATTGATTAGATACACTAATTTAATAGTATTTTAAATTCATCAACTAGAAGATAAAAAAATGGAGAGAGTATTTAATAAATTATTATTACGTTAAAATATTATTATATAAATAAAAATAATTAATTTATATTCTCATTCACTATTTAAAAATTTATGTATATAAGATGATTTGATTGAATTAAAAATTTATGTATACTAATTTTACATTGTTAATACATAACAATTAAACTCAATATTAAGAATAAAACGTTTATTACATGATAATTTCTTCTTCACATGGCTTCGTTAGAATAAAAAAAAGAAAAAAATCTAAACAATTGCAAGATATATCAAAATTGTAATGGTGATCTCTAAACATACTTTTGAGCAATAAAATTTACACCAAACTTATTATAAAAAAAAATGTATACTGAAAATTTCCCATCCCCTCTTCCCTTCCTATTAATTTGTTCAAAATTTCCCCCATCAAAACATGGCTTAAAAGAAACGTATAAGAATGTTTGGCACAGATAGATTCTTGACATTTCAAGTAATGGATTAAATCAAGATTGGGAAAGAAGAGGCAAAGCATGTGCTACTTGCGTGTAATTGGGGATAATTGAATGATGAATAATGACACTTGTTCACTCACAGTCTTGTGTGTAGTCGCTTTCTTGGAAGAAATCAAAGATTACAATTACAAAATAAAATGTGTGAAAACAAAGATTAAGAGGTAAAAAGGCTGCACAAATCAAACCCACTAATCACTATGACTCATTAGCCACTGCTACAATAACGGCCATCCAAATGCATCCTTTTCCACTTTTTTCTCTCTCAGATCACTCTCAAATTCTAAGAGTTCCAACTCTCTCACACACACACTCATCCTAATCCCTCTCCACTCTCTCTTTATGTTTCTAATACTTTATCTCTATTATCAATCAGTCAAGCTTCCTCTTCTTTCTTTCTTTTTTTAATTATGTTATTTAAATCAAGAGTATAACTATATTTTAATTCTGAAATGATGATCAATTTTTGATAGATCATCGAAAGGAAATCACATATTATGTCCGTGTAATAGTTTGATTATATAGTTTCTAATGTATATGTGGTTTTTTCAGGGTACCAAATTAATAACACTTAATTCTTCCTGTGGCTATAACAAATTTTTACTCTTAACTCAATTAAAATATAATTTACTCTTAAGTTAATTAATTCGTCACAGTTGAGTTAACAATCTAATGATTGATCTTGCACTTAGTAAAATAAAAGGACTCAAGTTTGAGTCATACATTAAATATGATGAATAAGAAGTTTCCTTATAATTATCTTAGTAAAAAAACTTAATTAATTCATCTCTTTATATATTTACACACTAAACTTACAAATATATTTAACTTTTAGTCTGAAAATTTGAAAATCATTGATCTAGTGTATGGGACAAGTTTCATTATTATTATTAATCTTCTTCTTTTTATTATTATTATTTTTATTAAGTTTCATTATATGATCATATTAAGATATAATGATAGTTAAATACACAACAAGTATGACTAAACTTAGCCACGCTTCTAAAAACTGTAGCTACATAATTATATAATGAGATGTATACCCACATTTTATGGAAATAGGTCAGGTTAAACCCTTAATAGACCGAGTCTGTCTTATTATTTTTTGGCCTTGACCTAACTTGTTAATTATTAAAACCTGAAAACCTGGTAGGCCTGCCTATATTTTTTTTTTTACCAAAAATATGTTACCTAACCTGTTTATCATTACATGTTATTATGGCTTATTTATCATGACCTGTTTAATATTTAAATAAAACTTTAACATCCATAGATCAAGAATCTAATAGATCAACAAACAACAATCTAACAGTTAAACAAACATTCATACATCAATCCAATTAGCAACTCCATAGATCAAGAAAAAGGTTCCATCATCAACAACATAAATTCAAACCTTCAATAGTGAAATATCTAAACACATTAGTCTAATACAAATAATTAAACAAAGCATACACAAACAAGATGAGCAACTATGTTTAGTTTGTTTATTCACCCCTACACATGAACAAACATGTATGATTTAATTGTAATTTTTTTATCTTTTAACGTGATAATAAAAAATAAAAGAGAGATAAAATTCTTTAATTAAAAATTTCTAAAATCATAATTAAAATAATAAAATTATATTAATAAATATATTTACATAAAATATCACAAAAAATATACTAACCTAATAATTAAGATATTACCCTAACATGTTAATTAGCTTCGATTTGAGTGTAAAGTGAAAATAATGTAAGGCTTTGAAACCTATTCCCACCCTTGCACACTTACATTCAGTCAGTACTCTGCATGTTTCAGACAAACTGCCATACACAAGATACGATCAATCCTATATAAAACTTCATTATGAAACAAATCATTGATAATGAGAAAGATCATTTGTATACATGATATTTCCATTGGCCATTGGGTATGTAGTTTTTCTAAGAGCTGTGTTTTCTTATTGGCTCTCTTAATTATTTTGTATTTTATTCAAAAGGACATAATGTTGTACAAACTTCATCATACCAATTCTGAAGGTAGCGAGTGAACGGATAAAGTTGACTGTGATTATCTTGTTTTTACATGTCTCATTGTTCCACGCAAGATTTTGGTTCATTTTTCCATTTAACTAACGTTTTTATAAGGAAAAAAACAGGGTTTAAATCATATTTTTAAATAAAATACCACCAATAATTACCATCCCAATGAACGGACGCTCCTATCCATATTTTAATATACTGCCCTTCATTCAGTTTTGAAATCAATAATTATTAAGTAAGAATAGTATAAAAATTAAAATTTTAAAATAATTTAATCATTATATAATGATAATATAAATTTTTTTTACGCTATCATTCAATTAAATCTTATTACATAAATAAAATTATTTTACTCTTTTATTTATTATTTAAAATTTTATGTATATAAAATAAATTAATTAAATAACATTATTCAAATTAAACTCATTTTAAAATATAATTCTAATTCTTAAGTTCAAATTCTATGCTCAATTTCATAAGTGATCGATATTAAACTCTTTCATGCACCATTATTTTGGCACATTTTCTTTTGGGTAGTTTTTGCTACATACTTATACACATAATATATCTATATATATATATAGATATATATAAAGTGTAAATAAATGTATTTTTCAGATTTTTTTTCACCGGGATGTATTTTTCAGATACGTTGGTACGGTTATTATTGGATTTTTATAATTATCATTAGTTTCTCACAAAGTCATAAAGAACCAGGTTGTTTCTTTACCTTATCTGTCATGCGGTGGGTCCTACTCATTCATTCTGATCAATTTGGTTTGCAGCACACGTATGCAACCCTTATCCAAATAAATTTTCTTGTGGGCATGGCCAAAGACAGTATGTGGTGGGGACATGACCAAAGAAGGGAAAATTATTAACAAAATATCATTTTGAATAGGGATTCCTCTTTTTTTTTTTCTTTGTCAGGAAACTTTATTTTTTTATCTTAAATTTAAAGTAAAAAAAATAATATTTTTGATTACGTTAGAAACTACATTTTGGAATTAGGTATGGATAAAAGATCTTCTTATGTTATACTATTCAACTTTTGACGATGAATCAATTTGATAACTTAGATTTAGATATTGTTATTCATCATATTGATCCCATTTGATATCATCCCGATGTAATTTATACCATTGAATTTACCATGTAACCATGAGGAAGTGAGGGAAAATAGGCCTGCCAAACGTCATGCAAATCGTCGATATGATATTCCATCAGCAAAAAGCGTCGACCAATGTACCTGTACCATTGCCAATATTCCTCTGAAGGCCTGTAAGAAATTATTTGTTCACCCTCCAAAGGAACGCGATTAATCCACCATTGAATCCATGGTTCATGTCATTGCATCAAATTAACCAATGCAACAAACGTTTGATCCCCTTCGATCTCAATCATGATCATTCCCTAGCACAACACTACTAGGTCCAACTGGCAACGTCTGCACCAACCTGAATTGTATGCTACTCAATTGTCTCAAAACAAATGAGCGGGAAAATTACCAGCCACATATGTCTCACATTCTTAACTGCGTTTGGAATGACCACATTAATTGATGAATGATGATATGGTTGTCAAATAAACTGCAAATAAAAAGACAAATTTGGATACAAATATTATCAATGCGTAATATAAAATATATACAAAATTTTTATTAATGCATTACCTTGTCTGGGCACATTTGTTCAATGTGGTTTCTCACTTCGAATAGCTTATTGGGTTGTTCATGACAAGTATATGCGTATCCCAGCTATCTGCAAATTTATATATTATTAGAATTAACAAACACAAAATCTTTATGTTAGAAAAAATAACAAATTATCTGTTTATTTAATTGAAGACATTAATTAAAGACACATAAAAAAAATTACCGCAACGCAAGGAGAAATGGGTAATGGTTTGGGTCATGTGGTGTGGAAGCTAATACCATAAATCTATAAAATGCCCACGTTTGGAGGAGGATCATACAACCACTGATTCTAGCACATCTCTTGTAGCACGGCATAATGACCTGTCAAGTACAGCTAGGATAGCTGACCCCCAGCTGTACAACCCAATCAAGTTCAAATTACGAAGCAACACCAAATACATCGAATTAACCCAATTTCCGTGTTTGTCGCAAAACATAATATATGCAAACAACCACAACATATATCCGCGAACATGTCACTCCAATATTTGTTGCATGTCATGCTCGTCAAAATCAACTTCGATTTTGGCAGCAAAATGTTGACATAACCACACCATAGATATGAACCATCCGTTCATACTGGGTTGGTCTCAAGAGTATTGTGTCAAGGTCCTGTCATAGGTAGACCATCGCATCGGATCCCCAATAACATTATCACACCTTCCAATGTTACGACATATTCACCGTGAGGAAGATGAAATGTGTGTGTCTCCAGTCTTCAATGCTGGACAAGCGCATTAGGTGACTTAATATTTTCGTGTCTACTTCTTAAATTTCGTCCACCTTATAGTAAAAAAATTATTAATGAACAAAAAATATCTTGTCATAGATAAAAAAAACTAATTTAACAACAAACACTTATCAACAATTTTTTTTTTAAATATCAAAATGATTTCACGTTTTTGGTACATAGGATATATGAAGTAAGGTAAGTGTAGAGTATATTCCGTGTCTCAGTATTTAATAACATAATTACAAATAATATATGAATTATATGAAACAATAATAATAATAATAACAACAACAATATTAATAATAATATTAATAACAATAATAATAAATAACACGAATAATAATAATAATATTAATAATACTAATACTAATAATACTAAACCCTTGATGATAATGATAATAATAATAATAATAATAATAATAATAATATTAACAATAATAACAATAACGATAATGATAATAATAAAAAAATATTAATAATAATACTCATAATAATAAAAATATTATTATTATTAAAATAATAATAATAACAATAACAATAATATTAATAATAATAATAATAATATTAACAATAATAATAATAATGATGATAATAACAATAATATTAATAATAATAATAATAATATTAACAATACTAATAAGAATACTAATAATACTAATAATAATACTTTTAATAATAATAATATTAACAATAATAATAATAATAATGACAATGATAATAACAATAATATTAACAATACTAATAAGAATACTAACAATACTTTTAATAATAATAATAATAACAGTAATACTAACGATAATAATAATAATAATAACAATAATATTAATAATACTAATAAGAATACTAATAATAATATTAATAACAGTAATAACAATAATTACACATAAAATTTCACCAAACATCCATCAATTTCCCCCAACATTACGTGATTTGGTGATATAATGGTTGATAAATTAGTGATCAATTAGTCATAATTTTAATTAATTCAAAGCATACACAAATGTGTGCAAACCCCACGCTCATTGTTGGGATTTTAAGGAGAAGATTAAAAATAAAATATTTGTAATATATTTGAGCATTTTTTGCAGTTTCACCATGCAAAAAATAAAATAATAATAATAATAATAATAATAATAATAATAATAATAATAATAATAATAATAATATCAACATACCCCATTGTTCCGTATAATTTCTTTAGAGATATGATCATAAGAAATTATAGTCTTGTCTACGTGAACTTTCACCCTGTTTACTTATATTTTTTTCTACTTCACTCCACAAGAATATTTTTTCACTATTTTTTTAACCATTACTAACTATTTTTTTTAAACTACCACAACCATAAATTTTTTGAACAAGAAGTGAAGAAGAGAATAATAGAAGAAGGGAAGAATTGAAGACTTGATGAGGATGGAAGAGAGAAAGAAGTGCGTATCATATATAGCATTTTGGGCACGATTTTACATGACCTGAAATCGGTGTCCTTGTTTCCGATTTCAGGCTGCTGCCACTGCATGTAATTCTTGTCTTCCCTAGGTGGCACAGTAACCTGAAATCGGCACTGCCATTGCCGATTTCAGGCATTGTACAAAGCTACAAAAATTCTGTCATGTCCCCTTCTTGCCAAAGCCTAAAATCGGTAGGTTAATTTTCAATTTCAGGTTTCAGAAACCATACGAATGTAAATTCCATTACCCACTCCTATTTTTGTTTATTTGATTCATTGAATCCATTTTTTTGGGTAGAAATTCCTTTTTTCTTGTCATATAGAAAAAGTATGATAACAAGCTATAATAATACAACAATGTTATATTAATTTAATTTGTTTATTTTTTCACTTAATTACAAAATAATAATTTGAATGCGTTGTGATTATATAGTTTAGTTAAATTTTGATTTGCTGTTATGTCCTTGACAGATTTTTTATTTATATTACATCAAGTAAAATATTGTTGTCTAATTAAGCTTTACGTTACTTGAGATGACGATATTTACAAATGATTTCTCTAGAATAATGTTTCAGATAAATTAAAAGTTATACAAATAATTTGAATTGAGGAAATCAACATAGATAGACTTTTACTTTATAATAGAACAATTCGTATTTGTTGTAATCATACATTTCGAATAGAGTTGAAAAACTGAATAATATAATTTTTCTTATAACAATTAGGCAATTTAGACTTAAAAACATAATATATAGTTATAAACTTTTGTTTAAAATGACTTTTTTTTAAAGTTTATTCATATAATTTTGAGGTGAGTTTTTTTTTTTAAATGATGAGAAATTGTTTCGAGGTGAGGTGATGATGTGAAAGTTTTCTTTTCAAAATAATGACTTAAAATTCAAAATTTGACATTGTAGATAAAAATTATTACGTGTTTGTTATACAATAGTGGAACTGGGTCTACTAGGGTCCAATAAGAACCCAAGTGATATAGGCCCAATCCGCATCACAACGTTCTTGCAAAAAAAGGACGTAGGCGCTATGAACCCATTTGTCAATGCTAGGAACTCTTTGTCCATAAAGGGAAAGGAACCCTAACATAATTCTAAACTATAAAGAGCTCCCCGATCCTCCGCGTATGTATAATTTACCCAATATCCACGTGTTGCTCTGTCATTGACTTGATTGTTTATCCATGTGTTGCCCTGTCAATGACAAAATTATACATCGAGTTAGTTTAAAATATAACATTTTTATCTTTTATTAAGTTTAGATTTAAAATATTTTCATTAATTTATAAGCATCGCTAGGCTTATGCGTCAATGAAACTTTTATATCATTGTAAAAAAAATCTAGATCTGAAAATAATAGAAGCCCTCTAGTTTTTGAAAAATGTAATAAAATCAAATAAAAATGGAAAAGAAACAAACAGTGTAGAAGGAAAAGATAAAAGCAAAATGATGAAGCGATGATAGAGTTGTCCCGATATTTTGAGGGAGCCATATCCATGTGGCAACCCGTGAGAGCCAATTTAACCAACGGCTGCTCTCTCTATAAATGCTCCAAACCCCACTCACCATATAAGTCACATAGAAACTCACTCATTCATCATCGAATCAATGCAGATCCACGAGCTCACTGAGTTACTCCCCGGGTTACCGAGCGAACTCGGTCTCGACTGCCTCACTCGCCTGCCCCACTCGGCTCACCGAGTTGCTCTCCGAGTCTGCCGCCAGTGGCGCCTCCTCCTCCAGTCCGACGACTTCTACCACCACCGCAAGATAGCCGGCCACACCCGAACCGTCGCGTGCCTCGTCCAGGCGCGTGAGCAACAAGACTGCGATTCCGAAGGTAAGAAGCCGCCCGGGTCAGGTTCACCGAGTTACGGTATCACCGTGTTCGACCCGGAGAGCATGGCGTGGGACCGGGTCGACCCGGTGCCCGATTACCCGTTCGGGCTGCCGCTATTCTGCCAGCTGGCGAGCTGCGAGGGGAAGCTGGTGCTGATGGGCGGCTGGGACCCGGAGACATACGAGCCTCTCACGGCGGTGTTTGTCTATGACTTCAGCGCCGGACGGTGGCGGCGCGGGAAGGACATGCCGGAGAAGCGGTCGTTCTTCGCGATCGGGTCGGGCGCGGGTAGGGTTTACGTCGCTGGCGGGCACGACGAGAACAAGAACGCGATGAGGAGCGCGTGGGCCTACGACCTGCGGGGCGACGTATGGGTCGGGTTGGATCCGATGACCCGGGAGCGCGACGAGTGCGAGGGCGTGGTGGTCGGGGACGAGTTCTGGGTGGTGAGCGGTTACGCCACGGAGAGCCAAGGAATGTTCGAAGGGTCAGCGGAGGTTTTCGAATTCGGGTCGGGTAAGTGGAAACGGGCCGAAGGGATTTGGGAAACTGGTCGGTGCCCTAGATCGAGCGTTTGGATCAGGAAAGATGGGAAGGCGGTGAGTTGGATCGGGTCGGATCCCGGGCTCCAGGCTGGGGTCCGAGGGGTTGTAATCGGGTCGAGGACGCTTGTGACCGGATCCGAATACGAAGGGGCGGAGCATGTGTTCTATTTGGGTGAAATGGGGGAGGGGCAGAACCGTAAATTGAGGAGGATAAGTGTTCCTGATGGGTTTTCCGGGTTTGTGCAATCAGGGTGCTGTGTTGAAATCTAGTGAGGGAAGTGAATTTGTACCTAAAATAAGGAAAATCTTGTTTTGTGTTGTCTTGATGAAAGGTGGAGAGAGAGTATAACCCTGACTTTTAAGTACCACAATATAATACTAATATACTATTAAATAGAATGCTGCAAATATTTTCTTTGCTAGAAACCAAGGGTCAAAACGGGAGATATATTATTAATTTATTATTACTGTGAATTGAGTGTAAGAATTATGAAATGTATGAATGTATAATGTTATCGTAAATGATGATACTCATTGATCGGTGGCGCTACACTGATTATGCGTGTCTTGAATCTTGATGGATGGTTCCACATGGAACTACTAATAAATAATTTACTTGCTTAGACAATGATGAAATCTTCTTACTGTTAACTGATGCATAAAACGAACTGATGCATGCCATTGATGCCACAGTTGATTTGGGTTTTAGGGCTCAATCAAAATTAAGCCGTAAAGTGTGATACTTCCTTGAAGCACCAAGGTGTTGACTATTTAGGTGGTGGAATGCTACTAGGACAACAAAATTTAAACTATACAATTCTTTCAAACAACATATGATCAAATTTAGTTGTAGATAACATTCTGGATTTAGGTGTTGTAGTGTACTTGAGAAATAAGAATCCTTTTAGTTACTCCACTGATCTTTGAGTGATTGGTGCACGAATTGACTTATCTTGTTAACATTGTATATTCATGGCTGGAAAATAGTTGCATGTTGTCGCTCCTATAACTGATATGGATAGATCACAGATGTGCACTAGTAGTCAAATGGTTGCCCAATTTGGATAACTTGAACTTGTGCTATTTGGTCCAATGCTTCCAAACCATATAAGGCAAATCTATAATGTATTGTATTCATATTAACATTGAGTTGGTTCTAGTGATTTTTTCCCCCACTTGATCCAACTCAAGTGATTTAATATTTATTTTCTTTAAATAAAGTATTAAATTTGAGTGCCATGAATTTTTAAAAAAAAAAATTCTCATAATAGACTAATTCAACAAACTAATTAAGTAAAATTTAATAGACTTATTCCTTAAACTATTTTCTTCTATTAGACATATAGTTTATAATAGGCAGTTTTTTTAAGTAATTATATTTAATTATAATATTTTCAAACTAAAATAAATTATTCTAAAATCTTCTTACTATTTTATAACTCTCAGTTTAAAAATAATAAATAATAAGTTTACCTCTTTTACAAGAAATCATTGGCAAATAGATAGATTACTAATACAATTTGGTGTAGAAATAATTTTTTTTATTAAAATGTACAAATATACAAATACAAATAGGATTATATGAACAAACAATTATTAATATGTCAATTCCTGAAATCTCCTATATTTTTATTATTATTAATTTATTACAAAGGTTGTGTGTAGTGAACAAATTTTTTTTGCAGACACCGTGACAAATGATTAAATGTGGACTTATTTGATTTATTTTTGGGTTAATTAGGTTTTTAGTCCCTGTAATATGAAAAAGTTTGGTTTTAGTCCCTCATGACAAGTTTTAGTCCCTCTAAAATGTGGAAATTTGATTTTGCTCCCTGTGGACTATTGGTGATGGACGGTGATGACGTGTCAATTAACGTCGCTGACGTGGCGTCACATGTGGACCCGCCACGTGGCGGAACCCATTTTCCTTGGGTCCAAACCGAGCCGGGTCAGATCCAAACCGAACCGGTCTGACCCGGCTCGGTTCGAAAAAAATAAAAATAAAAATCCCCCAAATTTCAAAACCTAATCCCCAAATCTGACCCCCTTCTTCACCATCGAGCTCTCCTTGCCATCGCCCTCCCCCCCACGGCATCGTCTTCCCCACGCTGTCGTTTGTATCATCAAAAAGGAAAAAAAAGGTTAGTTAAGGGGGCGATGGATTGGTTAACCTCAAATCTTTATCTTCCTTGTTGCTGTTGCTGGTGCTGGTGAGGTACCTGCAGAGCACCTTACACTTGACAGCACTGCCATATACATAGAAGCCAGGCGCCACCATTAACCTGACCATGCTGGGCACCAACTTGGACGATGAGGACTTGTCCCCACCATGTCCTCCATGTACACCGAATCGAACCTCACCCCTTTCTCCACCTTGAATATGGGGAGACCCAGGTGCACCGAATTGGCTAGCAGGTGCAACACCCACATGCTCTTGGCGCGCCGAAGAAGGCCTAGAGCAGCGGCTCTGGCCAGGCCCTGTTCCAGCTGAGCATGGCGACGATCTCGCTCATCTTCCTGTCGCAGAACCTGCTGAAGTCCTCGCTGAAGTGGCGCGTCCCTTTACTGAGCACCTCCTCCCACGTGAGTGCGTGGAACGCGTTGAAGGAGGCGAAGTTAGAGTTGCAGCGCTCGACCGGGTTGAGCAGGTGGGGGCAGGCTGTCTTTTGGAAGGCGATCGTTTCGAAGTCGTCGAAGAAGGTCCTGTTGAGTAGCGCTTCCAGGTAGAAGAGGAGGGTCCTAGGGTTCTTCGTGAAGGAGACTCAAGGAGGGTCCCATTTGAGGGATTTTTATTTTTATTTTTTGAACTGGGTCGGGTCAGATCGGTTCGGTTTGGACCCAAGGAAAATGGGTTCCGCCACGCGGCGGGTCCACGTGTGATGCCACGTCAGTGACGTTAACTGACACATCATCATCGTCCATCACCAACCGTCCACAGGGACCAAAATCAAATTTTCACATTTTACAAGAACTAAAACTTGTCATGAAGAACTAAAACCAAATTTTTTCATATTACAGGGACTAAAAACTTAATTATCCCTTTATTTTTTCTGCATAACTTGGCACACGAGTAAGAGGGTGTTTTTTTGGGTCTTTTAGGAGTAAAGAATCAGAGTCGTGTTTGGTTTGGGCTTGGCTTGGCGAGTGAGTGAGTGCTTCGCTGCTCTCTGTCTCACTCTCCATTTTGCAATATTCAATCTGAGATTTGGGGAAGATAGAGAGACAGAGAGAGAAAAAGAAGCAAAACGAATAGGAGAAAACCCTCCCAAAACCCCTCTTTTTGAAATTTTTTGTTGTTCGTATTGTGTTGTGAGATGATGATGGATTTTCAAGTGGTTGTTCTAGCCGGTGGCGTCTCCAAGAAACTCCTCCCTCTCGTTTCCACGGTACTCTCTCTCTCTCTCTCTCTAATTTTGTTTTCTGTTTTGTTCTCGGTAAAATTGAAATTTCACCGGAAACGGCCAATGCTTCGAAACAAACCCCAAATTCCTGAGCGTTGAATGCGTATTTAAGCATTTCCTTCGATTTCTGCAGGAGGTTCCGAACGCTTTGCTTCCGGTGGCAAACCGGCCGGTTCTCTCTTACGTGCTCGAGCACTTGGAGCTCAGCAACCTTAAGGATCTCATTGTGGTAACTTTCTAACTACTCTGATTTTGTGCTTTGCTTTGTCTTTGCCTTTCACTTGTGATAATCCTTTTTGATTGATAGGTACTTAGGTAGTGGTAGTTAGTAATTATCAATTAGTAATTAGTGATTGATTGTTGATAATGGAATTGGTAATGGAATTTATCATTTTGGAGTATTTGTTCTTGATGTTGTTGTTTTGATGAGTAGGTTGTTGAAGGCGAAGATGCGGCTTTTCATATTGGGGGTTGGATATCAGGTGCTTATGCTGATCGACTTCATGTTGAGGTAATCTTTTTGGTACCACACTGATTTAGGATAGTATTCTTAATCATTAAAGGGAAAAACATAGGTTTCTTTATATTTTTTATTTGTTTCTTGATAGTACAATGCAATGGCGATGTTAGATTTGTGTAACTGATTGCACCTAGTGGGTTAAGGTTTGGCTGTTGTTGTAAAGCTTCATAGTAAGAGGATAGTGAGTACTTCTCTGTGACTACTTTCAAGGATTGACTTTGAATGGTGCCATACCTGTTGCTGAATCAAAATTAGAATATAACTAAGTGAGTAGTTAAATAATTGGAAGCCTTGGAAGATGACAACAAGGACTAGAATGTTGACTATTCTTATAATAATTTATCACTGTTGTTGTTAATCATGAGTTTCTATGATAATAAAGTCACCTAGAGACATGTAATATTGAGCATATGATTAATCAAGGACATGGCCAGTTACAAAGAAGCCTGAAAATATGGAGAGTTTGAGTTCTGATTGAGTTTATGATCTGAACATTGAGAAATGGTTATTGTTTATACTTGTTCTGCAATCGTTGTTTGGGTATTACTGAAGCTGATTGGCTCTATATATCTCAATAGTGACTGTGTGGCTGTATGCATATAAAACCTATTTTCATATTTTTTCAAAATATTGATACTCCATCCAGCTGTGTGATGAATTGTGTTTGAAAATATCCAGGTCGCCGCAGTTCCTGAGGATGTTGGAACAGCTGGTGCAATTCGGGCCATTGCACACCACCTAACTGCAAAAGACATTTTGGTGAATATCCCTCTCCCTTGTGCTCTTAACTTTGAGATGTGGATAATATTGTTTGTTTATGGTCGTGTTAATTTTCTGCAGGTTGTCAGTGGTGATCTTGTTTCTGATGTGCCACTTGGTGCTGTTGCCGCTACTCATAGGCGCCATGATGCTGTTGTCACTGCTATGCTTTGCTCTGCTCCTGTAAGTGGGCCTTTGGAGTCGGGATCCTCTGGTGGGAAAGACAAAGCCAAAAAACCTGGCCGCTATGACTTAATAGGGCTGGATCCCACACAACAGTTTTTACTTCACATAGCAACTGGTAAGATCTGAAGCTTTCCCTTATGTATGTCATTTTACTGCATGTGTTCTAATGCAGAATCTTACAACTCTTGTCAGGAGCTGAAGTTGAAAAAGATCTTCGAATTCAGAAGAGTATACTCCGTGCTGTCGGCCAGGTATTTTTTTCCCTTCCTCGTCTCTATTCTCTAGACCTTCCTAGTTCCTACCACCTAGAACTTCTCTGATGTTAAGAGACTATTCCTTTTCTAGTGTGAAAATTGAGCATATGGTGAAAATTGAGCATATGTTCTTAAACATTACTTTCAATTGCATTTTTCTGCTATTTACAGTTATTGCATCTCTTATTCTGTAAATTGACCAAACATGATTATAGATGTTTTTTTTCTGCTTGCTTTGAGATGAAAGTTGTTATTAAATTATGCTTATGCTCAGAGTTGGACAAATGTCCTAACTCACAGAAACAATGGTTATCTATGGAAGTATGAATTTGCTATCTGAGTAATTGAAAATTATATGAAAGACTTCTGCATGCTCTTATGTCTCTTTGATTCTTTTTATTTTTAATTTTTAATTTTTTTTTAATGTTTTTATCCTTCATGTAGATAGAAGTAAGAGCTGATCTAATGGATGCTCACTTGTATGCATTCAAAAGGTATGTTCATTTACTTTTTGACTTCCTTCTATATTCTAAATTTTATGTTACTTGTATTTGTATCCTGAAACATACTTTTCTTGCAGATCAGTTCTACAAGAAGTTCTAGATCAGAAGGGTTCATTTCATAGCTTAAAGCATGATGTATTGCCATATCTTGTCCGGAGCCAACTGGTTAGTTGTTTAAGGCTTTGCAGAGATAGGTTTGGGCATGTTACATTTTTCAGGATTCTAACCTGGTTCAAATTTCTAAATTGAGAGTTAGAAATCAGATGCTTTACTAAATGGTACGCCACAAGCGGAAGCAAATGGAGCTGGGAAGGTTATCTCTCAAAGCAATGAACAAATGCTATCTCAAATACTTGCTAATTCATCTGAGCCAACCTTTTATCAAAGATATGCAATGGGTCCTAATGGCACTTCTGCTCGAAGAACCCATAAATGCTGTGTTTATATAGCTGGAAGCAGCAAGTACTGTGCTCGCTTAAATTCTATACAAGCATACAGTGACATAAACCGAGATGTGAGTTCATTATACTGTTTTTCTTTTTTAACAGGAACTTGATATTGTCTTACATTTTACTTTGGGTACAGTTCTGCTTGTTTGGTCTACATTAATTTTTAATGTGCAGGTGATAGGAGATGCTAGTCATTTATCAGGGTATTCCTTCTCTGCTCATAACAACATTATTCATCCTACTGCAGAGCTTGGGGCAAAAACAACTGTGAGTTGGCTAAACACTTTGCAACTAATTGCTGTATCTGTGCATTAGTTGTGTTGTCTGTTATACAGTGTCGGAGGCATTGTTTTTCTTATTTCCCATTTTAAAGTTCATATTTTGGTGATTTGATTTGCTTTAGGTAGGACCACATTGTATGCTGGGGGAAGGTTCACAGATGGGTGACAAATGCAGTGTAAAACGGTCTGTCATTGGCCGTCACTGTAGGATAGGTGCCAATGTTAAGGTAAGATGATATATTATTCTTACAAGCTAAGAGGAAGTTAGTTTTTCTTCTTTTGATTTGTGTGATGCTAGATCTCTAATCCCCATTGATTTATCAGCAACAGTGGCTTGGCATCTTACTAATGGGTATTTCCAATAATCTTATTGCCAATTTTTCTTTCGTTTGCTTTTACGGTTGCAGGTTGTTAATTCAGTAGTTATGAATCATGTTACTATTGGAGACTGTTGTTCAATTCAAGGTTCCGTCATCTGCAGCAATGTGCAGCTCCAAGAACGTGCTGTGCTAAAAGATTGTCAAGTATTCTATTTCTCTTTTTCTGTTTTTTTTTTTTTTTTTTTTTTTTTTTTTTTTTTTTTTTTTTTTTTTTTTTTTTTTTTTTTTTTTTTTTTTTTTTTTTTTTTTTTTTTTTTTTTTTTTTTTTTTTTTTTTTTTTTTTTTTTTTTTTTTTTTTTTTTTTTTTTTTTTTTTTTTTTTTTTTTTTTTTTTTTTTTTTTTTTTTTTTTTTTTTTTTTTTTTTTTTTTTTTTTTTTTTTTTTTTTTTTTTTTTTTTTTTTTTTTTTTTTTTTTTTTTTTTTTTTTTTTTTTTTTTTTTTTTTTTTTTTTTTTTTTTTTTTTTTTTTTTTTTTTTTTTTTTTTTTTTTTTTTTTTTTTTTTTTTTTTTTTTTTTTTTTTTTTTTTTTTTTTTTTTTTTTTTTTTTTTTTTTTTTTTTTTTTTTTTTTTTTTTTTTTTTTTTTTTTTTTTTTTTTTTTTTTTTTTTTTTTTTTTTTTTTTTTTTTTTTTTTTTTTTTTTTTTTTTTTTTTTTTTTTTTTTTTTTTTTTTTTTTTTTTTTTTTTTTTTTTTTTTTTTTTTTTTTTTTTTTTTTTTTTTTTTTTTTTTTTTTTTTTTTTTTTTTTTTTTTTTTTTTTTTTTTTTTTTTTTTTTTTTTTTTTTTTTTTTTTTTTTTTTTTTTTTTTTTTTTTTTTTTTTTTTTTTTTTTTTTTTTTTTTTTTTTTTTTTTTTTTTACTTTTATTGTTTCAACTTGAATTAGAACCTGAGACTGCCTGTGTTGCCAGGTTGGAGCAGGTTTTGTAGTCGCTGCAGGTGGCGAGTGCAAAGGGGAAATCTTGGCTAAGAAATGAAACTGAGATGTTATAATCCAGGATGGGGAAAAATACACAACAAATTGATATCTATTCCGCTTCCGTATAGCTTGGAGCAAATTTTGCGCTTTTTACTGGCTGTGCAATTTGGTGATCTTGGCAGGAGCAGAGAAATTTTAATTTTTCCATTTCGTGTTTCTGTCCATTTCATTTTTGTTCTGTCACAAGTTTTTTAAATGGCTTCAATCCGTGTTGAGTATTCATTTGTGTAAATGACTGCCATTGTTTCCTCACACCGAAGTTGTCTGCTTTCTAATCGAATATTACGGGAGACGTACGGTTCGCATTTTATTGCTGTACTAAAGCGGTATGATACAGCAACAATACCTTTTTGTAAGCCAAATTTAGTACGATGGGTCATATCTTTCTTTTTTTATCATTCGATTTTAATATATAGTAATGAATTGATGATAAGTGATGAATTCAATTGTTATTTGATGTTTACCTTAGACTTCTCAGAAGATCAGATTTTTCAATATTTCCCATTATTTTTGCGGGAAAGGGATGGTTCCCAAAGCATGGGCAGTATAAACCCCAGATCATGTGATGGATTCGGATGAGAGGTATATGTCAGTATGTCGATACCCTTGCTCTTTGGATCAATTGAACCGAGTTCCATTGAAGTCATTAACGTACGCTTTTGCTTGGTGAATGTTTCTGTCAATATTGGGTGTGTTGGTACCTTTTTCCAGGGTGATGGCTACGGTGGGTGCCATCCTCTCTGGTGGCATGAAATGCGCACCATCTTTTTGTGAAAAAAAATCAATAAAATTACAAAAAATGCCACTGGCCACCACTTTCACATTTTGCATCCATGCTCCCCTTTTTCTCACATTTTCCATGAACCAGTCCCTGCCCCAAACTGCCCAAACTTTGTCCACTGTGCACCATTTTCTCTCTCCTCCCACCATAGCTCTCGCCGGCCTGCCCCTGCGTCATCAACGCCGCCACCGGCGAGACCTTCACCTATGCCGCCGTCGAGCTCACCGCCGGCCTCAACAACATCGGCATCGACCAGGGCGACGCATCTTCCTCCTCCAGAACTTCGTCTACGGTGGTCGTACACCACCTCCACCATCCAACCACTGACCCTTTCTAACCTTCCTCTTCCCTCTTCACCCATCCTCGTCATGCGCCGCAACTCGGTCTACGTCACCTTCGTCATCGCCGGCGCTTTCCTCGGGGAACGTGTCAATTTCATCGCAATCTCATTTATTTCGACATTGGTTTGCGTTTTTTTTTTCAGACTATCTTAGTTTCTGATGCAGAATGACGAACCCGATGCCTTTTGTTTATTGATTTTGAAAACAGAATTAATAGAATTCTAATCCTGTATTGTAATTTCAGTGTATCAAAATTGAGTTTAGGTTAGATTAGAACATTTGTTTTTCTATGGAAAATGAAGAAAATTAAATTGAGAAGGTTGTGTGAGATTTACTAGTTCCTTGGAGGTTCAAGCATATGTGGTTTATTGGTCAGATTGTTGATTCAATTGGTTTATTAATCCTTCGAGCTACAGTTTCCATGGCGATTGATTCAGTTCCCCTCTTTCTAAATGATGAACAGTGCAGAAGACTTGGGCAGTTTGGGCAGGGCTGGGTGGTGGAAAACGTGAAAAATGGAGGGTGTGGATGCAAAATGTGAAAGTCCCTCATAGTGGCATTTTTTGTAATTATTTCCAGTTTTTTTTTCAAGAAAAGATTGGTGTGCATCTCATGCCACCAAAGAGTATTGGCACCCACCGTAGCCATCACCTTTTTGCAGTCTTTTCTTTTTGGTTTAGACTTTACACGTCTTCATGAATTAAACAGCTTAGTTAATAATTTAAACAAACACATTGCTTCAGGCTGAGTTGTGAGAAATTTGACTTGGGGCTATGCCTCAATTTAATCCTTTAATCAAATATAGTTGTCCTATGTAATCTTTGAAAGAAAGAAAAAAACGTCTTGTTAGTTCCTTACATTTTAAAAATGTTCTTATTAATTTTTCACTTAAGAAAAATCAAATGGAAGATAAGGGATTAATAAAGACACTTTAAAAAAGTAAGAGAGTAATTGAACATTTTTTTTAAGGAATAAATAGGACAAAAATATTTTGTTGGAAGACTAAATTAGAGCTTCACCCTTTTACTTACATTCTCAATATAAGTAGTAACAAGTCTATTATCAGCAGCAAATGTTGATTTGGCGAGTGCTAAACATGAGGTTCGTTTATCTTTTGAATATGACGCGTCCTCATTTTTGTCATACATATTATTGGAATCCTTTATATTTCAGTGCGTCACCCTCGGTGTACAGACACCGTAATTTTCATGGCATAAAATTTGACTACATGCTAACGACTTAACCCCGAAAAAAAGAAAAGAAAAATACTAGATGATATATTATCGTGAAAATCTGCATGTTTCCATGAGCAATTATTCATTTATTTTTTTCCACTCAAATAATCCTCCCCTTATTCATCTACATGAAACTGAGAAGGACCGAATGTTAATGCATGCCTATTGAGAACTGATGATCAATGTCACTAAAGTCTGCTCTGAACCGATAGCTCACGCTTCATTTGATCCCTCAAAACTCTCCTTAGTAATTTGTTGGAAGCTGTTCGAGGAAACTCGGCCACGATTTTCACAATGCTTACCTGTAATGTTAGCACCAAAAACAGTCACAGTGAACTTACGAATCAATAAATGAATCATCACAAATCAGGTCAAAGTTCCATCAAGTTTTTGCTTTTTGCAAAGTGATAAACTGCATTCAATTCATATGTGTAATTGCTTTTAGCATAGGGTCATACCTTAAACAAAGGATTAAGGTTGGTTTGAATGGCTTTAGAGAATTTCTTCTTTAGAGTTTCTGCATTGGAATTGTGTCCATTCTTCAAAACAACAAATATAACCAGTTGTTCTGGGCCTCCATTTGCAGGAGCAACACTGATTGCAGCTGTCTCCAAAATGCATTCTTCAGCCCTATCACAGACACGCTCAATTTCTACTGAACTTGTCTGCATATTGGACGCAGAAAACTCCAAGTAAGAACAGCCATTTCAATAATGCTATAGTAAAGAGAAATGATCATGTTCAAGCGAATTCATGTTCAGTTACACAGTATCTTCCGTTCTTAACAAGTTTATGCAGACCATAGACATGGAAAGAAATAGCATCCTTACACCATGTGCAACTAGCAGACCTATCTTTCAGATGCTTACCTTTATTCCACCAAGATTCATGGTGTCATCAGCCCTTCCTTGTACAACGAAATAGCCACCAGCAGTTCTCCTGATTATATCTCCATGTCTCCTAAGAACCTGCTAATACACATCAGTTAGACACAAGAAGTTATAGATAAATAAAGCAATTGAAAAGGTAGGTGATAACAATAATAGAATGAGAATAAATAAAATTTGCAGTGTAACCTAATAAATTATTATGTAGTTTGCAAGTCTGGGATTGTTTGAAAATCCTTTATGTAGATCTGACTAATCTTCGGTATATTTGGATATTATAAGCATTTAATTCCCAACTATTCAAAACATAAATAGTTCAAAGAGTATTTGTATCTTCCATGTCTAGCTTTTATCGATTTACTATGCAAATATGGGCTTGTGCAGTAGGGCCTCAAAAAACCTTTAAGATGTATGTAACCACAAAATAATTTCAGATATGAGAGACTATGTTGTCCTTACGGTATTGAAGAACAAATATTTCAAGATAGCTGTACCTAAAAGTGAAAACTATTCATCACAGTGGCACTAAGCATTTTAGTTGAAGTAGATACCTTTCCTTTGTAAATGGGCATTCCCTTAAAGTAAACCGCATCATGATCAGCATTAAGCAATCTGTCAGTTGCTCCCATATATATAGGGAATAAGGCCACTTCACCAACACAAGGCACATCCTCTGGCTGTCAAGTTGGTCAAAGAGATCAAATGAATTACGAATCATTTTGTCTAACTCAGATAAAATTGCCATCATATAAGATAATGAAAATTTATTGAAGATAATTTGGTCATCTACTAGTGAAAATGCGAACAACAATTGACAACTGTAACAAATTTTAAGAGAATTGAAAAGTGCAACAGGGAACACAGGTTACAGGAAAAAAAATGGTGGTCAAAGGGAATAGCATAAAAACTAGACCATTCAGAAACAAACTGTGAAAGCGGATCCATGAGGAGAATTCTGATTGATGACCAGAATTTCTGGTTACCATTATTGGTCCCAAGTCTGGATTATGTACAAAGCACATTGCATGCATTATACATTTCAAACACAATTACCGTAATGTATTAGCATAATGGAAGGCAGTGCCAAGTTGGTCGCAGCATTAGCAAATAAAATCATGTGATCAAAATATAGAAGCTATCCAGAAAATGTTCTCACATAAGGAACTCCATTTTCATCAAGGATGACAAAGCCAGTTGTCATTGATGCTGAGCTAAATGCTCCGAAAGCTTGGGGCTGCAGTTGGCTTCCTATGATGTAACTAGACGCGAGCTCAGTGCCCCCACAACATTCAATGATTGGATTGTAATAAGATTTTGAAGAAAGCCAGAGGTCATCATCAACGTTTGAAGTTTCTCCGGTGGAACAAAATGTTCTGCACATAACCACAGTTTAGTTCATATTTCATTATAGTTATTTGATTATTGAAACTTATGAGAGACACTACTTTATCTTTGTCCAATCCAAGCCCTCCATACATTGTGTACTCTTCCAAGTTTTTACTAAGCTTGGAACTGTTCCCAAAACGGTAACACCTGCATCCTGAACAATTGTAGCTAAATCATTAAAGTGGTGCTTTGGTGCAATGTATCAAATTTTATAGATAAACTATACACCAATGCTTAAGGAATTGGTGTAATTCCTACTCGGTTCTACTTTCATTACTAATCAGCACTTATATTTTAGTTTGCTGTCTAAACTTTTTAGGTGATTAAATGGCCATTTTATAAAATAAGATGTGTTATTGTTTGAAAGAAATTATAATGGGAGTGATATTCATATTGTATTTGGAGGAATCACCTGAACAAATTTTCCAAAACCACGGTCAAGAGGAGAACCATGGTACAGGGCAAGAGTTGCACCAGATAGGAAACTTGAATATATTATAGTTGGTCCCATCACCCATCCTAAATTTGTAGGCCAGCAATAGACACCTCCGGGTCGAACATCAACGAAAGCCCATCCATCAGCAGCACTTCGTATCGGTGAGAGTTGAGTCCAAGGAATAGCCTTTGGCTCCTCTGAAAATGCAAAGAATAAAACCAGAAAATCATTATAATGGTAATCACTACCTGGTGTGATTTGAAGGAGAATATTTACCTGTGGTTCCAGATGAGAAGAGTATGTTAGTGACTGAATCAATTGATTGATAGATTGGAGAGTAATGAGGTGATCTGCCATAAGTTGCATGTTAAGGCGAGACAAAAGACGAGAAACATTGCAACTTCTCTCTTTTCTGTTTTTGGGATTTATAACGGTGACTATCTTAGTTCAGAAAATTTAACATTTTTTTGTATTAAAATATGGATTATTAGGCACATTGTAATGATCATTACCCGGGACGCTGTTTTCCGAAAGAGAGAAAAACCTTCCATGATACGTCTTGTTCTCTTAATTGTACTCCTACATCATCACCTATCACAGGGAGCACGATAACTTTACATGAAGCTGCCTCAATGACTCGACTGCAAGGACCAAGAAGAAATGCAGAATGAGTCAGGCAGTCAATTTGTAAAAAGAACTACATTAAATCTGCCAAACAAAATTCAAACATGAGTCCAGCCAAGCTTGACACATTTCATCTTTTCAAGTTTTGCATGGCGAAACAGTCTGAGAGATGCACTCAAGTAAGCATTAAGCATTACTTGAGAAATTAGCATCTATAATATAAACTTTGGCCAAAGAGATGCAGTATTACATCCATTTCTAAACATACTATAACAGATGTTGAATTGCCAATTGTACCCGAAGTTAAGGATATTAGCAAATAAGGTTGACGTGTAAAGCTTAACACGCTAGCTATAATCTTCTGAAAAGATAATGCAGATACCAACAACATAGTAGTGTTGAAGGTAAAATATGATTTCAATGTTGTAACAAGTATAATGCATTCTACCTGTACAAAGGGAATTTCTTGCCACCTCGTGATATGAAATCCTGAAAACAAATTCAAGCTGACAGAGTCAAGGACAACTCTCCTAGAAGTTTAATTTAGAAGGTGAATATTCATGAATGATTTTATATATAACACAAATGCATAAGGAACTTCTGCAACTTTCACAAGACCATCATTTCCTCTCTCTCTCTCACTTCAACCAACAGTAGTTTACTATTAAAGTCATACACAGCACCAAAATTAAAAGATCACCTGTGTGAAGACACCCTTTGCTTTAGAGATACGCAGGCGAGTTGCAATTTCTTTTGGTGCAAAGCTATCTGCTATTGATACCACAATGCATCCAGCTAGAACAATGGCTAAATAAATAATAACGGAATTGGCTGTCATTTGCATGTCAATTGCAATTGCATCTCCCTTGGAAAATGTGGCTTCTATTGCATTTGCTACCAACCTGGAAATAATATGGCAAAAACATGTTGAAAAGAGAGGTTACATATTAAAAACTACTAAAACATGTTGAAAAGAGAGGTTACATATTAAAAACTACTTCAAGTGAAAAACCTACAAGGAGAAAGACCACAAACAAGAAAGCGGGATACAAGTTGGAAAGAATGGAAACAAAGAACAAAAGAATGATAAGTGAATTAATCCTGATTCAATAGTACAAAAGGTCACTCCAATGAAATTGAAAAGCAGCACTTCAAATGATTGGATTCCACAAATCATATTCTGTATAACAAGAAACATAATGGTCAAAAATCAAGAGCGTCGGATCGGATCGGATGAGAGCATACATTACTTGTTGTCGAAGTTGTTTGAGCGTGATATGATTAACCTCAGAATCATCGAATCCTTCATCTCTCCAAACGATGGCCAAACTGTCATCTGGTTTGCTGGGACATATGCTGGGCTGCACGCAGCATTCTGCAATATTCAAGACAGAGCCGGGAAGCCAAGTTCCTCCAGGCTTTGAGGGGTCAGAAGTATCTAAGATGCACCTTGGAGCTTCAATGAATGAAAGTGAGAGTTCCTTGAGAACAATGGACCAGTATTCCTGCACCGACAACAATACATGATCTGTTCATAGAATGTAACCGGATCAAAATCAAAATTAACAAAAGAAGAAGGGGAGTCAGAACTTGCTTGAGGGCGTTCGACAGAAAACTTTCGAAAGAGGTGAAAACTAGAAATGGGGTCTTCGTAGGAAGATCCTACGAGCTTAGGGCCATAGGTATCCATGAGACGCCCCATGTTGGTGCTTCTGGCATGCTCTCTAGGATCAAAATGCAGCAATGGACAAAAACATTAAACATAAATTCAATACACTAACACAAGATATATAAGACAGAGATCATGAATTACTAGTAATCAAGTCAAACATACATACAAACAAACACATAGAGAGCAAGTAAGGCTTACAGAGAAGGGAACCAATAAAGAGGTGGGTCAGCAGCATCATGAGGATAAGGAGGAGGGGGAAAGAGAGAGTAATAGACAAGTTGATGCAAGCGATGTGGGTAAGATGGCTTCAGGACTCTCCGAGTCACAAGGTGGCGCCATGTATCTGTAGCAGCTGTAACAGGGGATACAGAGAGTGAGAGTGCTTCCCTCAAAACAGCATCAAATTCAATGGCTTCTGCGACTGATAAGCCGCCACCATTCACAAAATCCTCAACTCCCAACTCCCTTATGCTCTTCCCCATCTCCAACAAGCTTCAAGGTTGTTCCTGTTCTATATGTGATTGTAGGTATGTAGATGTGAACTGAGTAATAGTGACGGAAAATGAGGTCACAAAGTTGACCACGTGATGCTTTTGCCTTACCTACCTACACCAAAAACAAGCCATTGAATTATGATTCAATTCTTCTAACTAATTAAGCTAAAGATATATTAATAGCGATAATAACCGAACAATATCACTGTAGTTGGTTTAATGACGAAAACAATTTAAACATTATTGTCGTCGATTTTGGGTGGGCTCGCTCGTAATAATAGACAGTGATTCTCTTGGCGTCATTTTCATAAAGCCATTTTTTTTTTTTGGGTAAAGTAGATATGTAAGTACCTGAACAGAATAAGGAGGTAAGGTACCTTAATGGTAAAAAAATTAACTTCAATGTCACTATTAGTCACGCTTTATTGTATCCGGCGGCTGATGGCTTTAGAGGCCTGAAGGTAAAGGGAAACGCTATATATAAAACTCCAATCTACAAGTGAGCTGACTTTTTCCATTGCCATAACCAAAATATAAATCTGCAAGTTATTTTTGAGAATTCTTTTTCTTTTTTTATCTTGAATAAAATTTTAAGAAAAATCTATTTTTAGTATAATGAAAAAATCAAATTGACATCGTGAGTTATCAACATAGCCTGAAAACTTATAGAGGAGTCGAATATAATTTTATGAAATCTACACGGAAGTCAATATAATTTACTCTTAAAGAAAAAAAAAGGTATAATTTTAAAAGAATTCAACTTAATTGAAGGGCGATTGATTGACTATCTAGCATTTTCTACACTTATTGACGAATATAATGAGAGAAAAGATTTCCTCCTCAGTGGCCCGTCACATAATGGTACCAGTTCAAGAATAGGCTCCTTATTTCTATTGCAAAACCAAGCAAACAAGATTCAGCATATGCCATAGCGATTGAATTAGATTATGATAGTGTACAAATTGAAAATATAGCTTCAATTCATGTTGCAGATCATCTTGTATTCCTGTACTTTCCAGATAACACCATCTTGCTTATTTACCAAAGCTTCTTGTTAGCAGGAAATACAAGTGTATGAGACACAACTATGAACTATGATTTACATAAAAATATCTAGGAACATGAACCAATCGAAGGGGTCTTGTACAATAATTCACTTGGCAAATCGGACGGTCCACTCTGCAGCAATATCATCATGTTTTGCTTTGTCTCCCAAATACAAGTGAGCAATGCCTGGGACAACAGCATTATCTGTAACAACCATGACAACTTTATGTTCCAAGATAAACAGTACTTCTTTATGTTCCTAGTAAAAACATGCTTCTTCTCCAAGACAGGACACATAACAAGTTTTGCTTCTTTTTCTTATATTTGAAAGCAAGAGGCTGAAATATAAGAACGATCATGTGGACCTTCATCAACAAATATTCTTTATGAACAAAAAAGATACACGCTAAAAGTATGAGAAAAACAAGAGGAAAGAAAATATAATATTGAAGAGAAGACACAAGAATACCCTGAGACAAGCACTCAGGCAGGGGCAGAGCCTCCCTTTGGCCAAGGGGGGCGGTGGCTCCCCCCTAAAAAAATAATTTTCTTGAAAATTTAGTATTTTTTTTTAATTTAGCCCCCCCCTAATTTTTTTTGACACTTTTATATCACCTAGAATGAAATAGGTGAACCATATTTATAGGTTGTTCTCTCATGTTTTTTAATTAAATTGATCACTCACAATTAAATAAGAGTGAAAATTAAAAGATATATATTATTTTATTTGTAAAGTTGATATTAGCCCCTCCTAAAGGAACTGTCTAGCTCCACCCCTGCACTCAGGCATGCATATAATATTTTATTGGAAGAGAGTGGAAGAACTTACAAGGTTCAGGAGTTGCCAAAATTGAACTAACTGCAAGTAGCACCTTAGTAATTGTTAGTGCTGGACTCCAACCATCCTTCAATATTCCCAGAATAACATGTCCTTCGGGGTCTACATTGCAGTGGTAAATGCGAGTTTTGAATACTACCTGAAACAGTTAAAAACAATTCAACTTCTGGTTGACCTTTTAATTGCATACTTCCTACAGATTTCTGGTTATACCGCTCTATAGCCTAAAGAATAAAGGTTAGAGCTCAGTAGCACTCTATCACAACTAGCAAAAACCACAAAAATATAGATCTGGCAAACCAATAACATTCTAAATGTCAATTCAAAGACTGAGATGGGGAAAAGAAACATTAAACTGATAACAGATGTTCATACTCGCTTGGTAGTAAGTTGTCGCCCTTATTCAAAGGGATAACAATAAACACACTAGGTCTTATTGGTCAACTTTTGCAAATATTTACTTGGCAAAATAAAAATAAGAAAAAATCCCAAGTTTAAATATAAAGGGATATTCACAAGTGCAATAGCAGAGATCATTTATGAAATGGACACTGAAATTAAACTTTTCACACTTACCAAGTGGAAACAGATCCCTTCATAGACCAATATGTTCAGTCATTTGTGACAAACTGATTATATCATAACAATACTACACATCAACACTCTAATATGCAGTCTAGCTGAGATTACCTGCGGAGGACTGAAGGGATAATCACTTGGAAATATTATGTCAAGGAAAAATATGCCACCTTGGTATGGTGTTCCTACAAAGAACAAGCACAGAAAATTAAACTTAAGGTTGGCAGCTCATGATAACTGAATATGAAGCCAACCTCCGCTCACCCTAATCACTACAATGTTGTTGTTAGAAACATATGTATAAGCATAGGAGTTTATCCAAGGTAGTCAATCCCAGATCTCGGCCTGTCCTAGCATACCCTAAAAATGGGATCCCGTGGGATAGCGGGATGAGATGGCTGGGATGACAATGTATACAAAATTATTTCAAACATAATGAATGTATACAAAATATATATAAATGTTATAAAAAAAGAATCCAAAATTAAAATCATTGTCTCATATTAATACATCATTTATAAAATAATCCAAATCATTGTGGGAATCAAAACGATTCGTAAAAGTCAATAAAGAGGCTCGATAACGAGGAAGAGGTGGTGAAGTAAAAATAAATGACTGTGAAAAATTGAAAGGTCAAAACCCCTAATAAAGTAATACATGATAAAAAGACTCGTTTAGCACTAAACTAAATCAAAAAATGAAGAAAAAAAAAGTTGAGGGCAAAACAAATATTTCGCCAAGCCTAACCATCCCACCCAAGACAAGTGGATCCCAGCTGGGATTTGCTGGGACAAAATATTGGGACACGATGGCTTTCCTTTCTCGGAAAGGGCATGGGATGCCGGGATCCCATGGGATTGACTGCCCTGAGTTTATCGCTTGGGGCTATGATTGGATTAGCACATGGGCTCGCTTGTACTTACAAAACTTCTAACATCAATGCAACTCGGCCTAATCTGAATATATGAATACAAGTTGGGAGCTAGCTTTCACTTAATGTTCCGGTTAGTGCCTATGTCATGAATCATGATCTTAGGGCAATGAAGATTATTGGTAGAGATGCTCTAAGTCCAATGGAAAGTACTTCCTAGAGAATAAGCCTATAAACTACTAAGATAGTGCAAGTTGGTTGCTTTTCCTTGTGTTGCTTATGTTAGCTACATGGTCATATGGGTCATCTCATCCTTCCTAAGCCAAAGATGGATGATGCATTTGCTAAGAAACAGTCAGTCTCGTATACACAAGCATGCAAGCTCAGGAAACATCACCTAAATCTATGTTTATCAACAAAAGGAGATATCTCATCACATCCTTAAGAAGTTTCATTGTGAGCCTGGATAATCTGCCAAACATCATAGTACCTCCTGTAATGTGCTAGGGTTAACGATAAAGATGCAGAGTAGAGTAACAACCTCCTTTCGATTGAACTAATTCCATCATGTCCTACAGAGCTAAATCAGTCAAAATCCAGTTTTTGGGGCATTTAGAAAAAGAGGGAACTCAGATAGGAAAAGAATGTAGAAGAGAAGAGAAGAGACCTGGGGAACCGATGATGGTGGCGATCCAGTGGTAGAGGTTATCACCCTTGGGGCCAGCAGAGCATAGTGGAGGCGGCTCGTTGTTGAAGTCCACCATTTCTCTCTGTATCCTCCTTCCTGACGCCGACACCGAAGTCGTTGGTACCCACGAATACGACGATGGCGAAGACGACGACGATCTTCCTGCTCCGCCTCCGCCTCCGCCTCCGCCTGCGCCTGATATCATCATCCCTCTCTTCTCTTTATCAAACGGAAGGAATTGCCTCACCCTATCTCCAGCCGTTTGATCATCAACGATCATATGATAAAACGCCTATCTTACATTTGCTCACGCTTTTCACATGTGGTTCATTGCATCTCACAACTCTAGCTTAACACAAGTACTACTAAACGATTTGAAAAATGTGCCTAAAAGTTCATAATACTAATTTTTTCCTATTAACAAAATTCTAATTGACCCAAATAAATAATTTCTTTTTTGTCTAGGGCATTAGTGTCGGTAGTATTATGAATGCATTAGATGAGGATTGGAATTTGCTTGGAATGGAAGATGGGCTTTAGTACGGTGGTTTGGAAAATGATTTGTTAAGAAAGTTTGGTTCTTTGTCACCACAACTCGCACACCTTAGTGTCCTTATATTCATGGGGGTGTTGTGTGCCACCAAAGATCTGTTGAATAGTTGCTGTGATGTGTATGGTTTCTTAATTTTTCCTTTAATGAATCGTGTCGCTGACTTCCTTGCGAATTGAGATGCTTGAGATACATTTAGGCTTCATATGTGGAGTGTGCCACCCGATGAGGTTAAGCACAGGCTGGTTAGTGACAACCAAGGTGTATTTAGTTTTCCTTTTGTTTTTTGTTTATCCCTTATTTCGACAAAAAAAAAATAATCTAAACGCATTAGACTCTCTTACTAATTTTACTCTAAACGAATCAATTAATTATCAAGTGAAGTTTTTTCGGTGTTAGTTTTATTTATATTATTTTTACAAGACTTAAAATTAAAACTTGCTTAAAGAAACAAATGTTTCACTCGAAACAACCAAACATTAGGTATAAAAAGAAAATATTTAACTTTTTAAACTAATCAAACATTAAATTTAGTTCTTGTTTAAAAAACATTAAATTTAGTTAATGATGAGAATATAATAACATAATTTTATAGGTGTTTTCTCAGTTTAATTATTACATATTAATGTGTACTCACATTTAATTAAGTATTGACATATTAGTAAAAGTGTTTAATTCTTTTGGCACAATTTTAAAATTCATGTATAAAACTATTTGATTATAATGGATAACAATTAAATTATTATTTTTTATTTATAATTTAAACCTAACTGAACAATGACATTTAAAAATAAAGTTATGATTACATGAAAAACCTTAATGAAAATTTTTTAATGATGAATGAAAAACGTAATCATACACTTTGATTTTATATAAATATTAATTCATACTGCACAACAAATATTATTATACACAACATCGTGATTTTTTTTTTCTTTTCTTTTTGTTTGACTGAAGAATAAAAAACGAAATTACAATCTTTTATGGAAAACCTTGAGGTAGTATATCGCGTAACTAACATATCAATATTCATGGCACCACTCTCAGAAGTACAAAAAAGAAATCTGTTCTAAAATTATAATAAAGTGAATTGTCTCCATAAACTCAAAAACCAAGTAGTAGTAGTATATATAATAATAATAAGGTATTCCGTTTAACTCTATTTAACTTATTAATGAACTTAAAAAAAAAGAAAGAAAATTATGATCTAAAGTTTTATTTTATATAAAAAAAAAATTATGTTTTGTCTTTAGTCAACAACCTATAAAAGGGCATCGTATTTCTTCATTCGATTGACCTCTGCTCTAGTTTGTGCTTTCCTTCCAAAGCAACATTATGTTGTTGTAGTTAGTTTATTAGCAGTTTTCCTATCAGAATATTGCTCATAGATTCAAGGAAGTGAAAGTGAAATTGTAGGTAGCTAGAGAAGATTGATTGTAAATTTTTATTGATGTTTTCTTAAGCTTTATTAAAACTTTTTTATTTTAAATAATATGTTCACATATATCTACCAACTAATGTTTTAAACTTGTGTCATGCACGAAAAAAGAAAAAAATATTTTAAAATTTTGTAATTTTAATATGTAATATGACGAAATTATTACATTGTTCAATTAAACATTTGATATGAAATTGGTAAAAATATTGATAATTATTATATTTATAAATGAGTAGTTCAATAAACAAAGTATCATGGTGGTTTAACAAGTCAAAAGTGTTGTTTAGTAGGTGGAGAGAAGACGACAAGGTGTTATATATGATCATTTCTCATGTAATACTTACCTACTCATACGAATCATTTCTCATGCAATACTTATGTTTACTCATGTAATACTTACTTATTCATGAGGATCATTTTTCATGCAATATTTATTATGCCCACTCATACTGATTATTTTGGGTACACAATCAAAGTATCCACTAGGGCAAGTTCGGTAACTAATCTCTTGTAGGTACATATAAGGGTGAGACAGAGATTTAAAACTGCTCCATAATGCTGATTGTTTCAAGTTATATATTAAAGTTTTTCTTTAGTCTTACATTTAATATATATAACTACTCTAAACTTATTTTACTTGTTTACATTATCATCTACTCATGTATAACTATAATCCTTTCAACTATAAGAAAATGAATCAAATTTGCATGATTTTATCGCTCAATCGGTTTATTCATTCATTAACATATAATTTAAAAATGTCTGCAATTTAAAATGTCAACTATAATAAGAACAATAATAAAATTAGTAATTTAAAATTACAATTCTCATGTTATATTAGAGTATGAAACAATTTTCAATCGTATAATATAACACAAATCAGCCGCAATGTACTAGTACAATTAAAAAGTGCTTGAGAGATGTCATAATAGAAAAACTATTTTCAATTAGAGTGTAATTACACCTTCCATTCAAAACAAAAAAAATTACACCTTTGAATAGAAATGTCTAATGTCATGCTAAATTATAGCATAATTATATTTTAATCTCCATGCATTGTTAGTATAATAGAGTTTTACATTGTTATCTAACCATGTCTTGGCACATAAAAAATATTTTCTTTTTAAAGTAGTCGATGTGAGAGTTAATCACTTTTAGTGAAGTTTGTTGCGTGTGTGAGCCAAGTCCCACATTGGTTAGTTTAACAAAAGAGGTAAGATGCTCCTCCTATAATAGAGGCTTAATATTTGATTGCTACATACTACCTAGGAGAGAGTTTATGTACACTAGAGAGTGGGTGTAATTGAGCTATTGGGTGATGAGTTTAGTAAAGAATTTTACAACTTTTGTTGATTGAAAGTTGTAATCAGATATTTTCATAGTGGAGTTAATTTTTTTTTTCCCCTTTGAGGGATCATAGAAGTAGGTTGAGGTGATCGAACCACATTAAATTTGAGTTCTTTTAGTGTATTTTTATTTATTTTCTTCATCGCGTTTGACTTGCTAATGTGATTTCTCAATTAAGTCATTGATATTAATCTTTTCAATTTTAGGCCCCCTTCCTAATAAGTGGTACAATTTGGAGGCTGAATGGTATGTTTCGTGGAATGGCGGCGATATAAGTCAAGAGCAAGTGTGTCTCTTATTGATGTCATTGATACTCAAAAGAGATTCCATTGAGAGGAGCAACTAGACATTGATGTGGGTCTCACACTTGAGGCACTTGAGGGGGAAGATAATTGAATGTATAATGTAACATCCCGCTTTCTCCTTAGCGGAATTTCGCTATGTAATTGTTTAAATGATTCCATTTCGGTAGAACCACTAGAATCATGAACCCTTAGGATTAAAAATTGTCTGTAGAAATATTTCTGTACGTTTTCTGAAAATTCTGCAGACACTAGAACAAACCATTTCTGCTGTCTGAACACAACCGTGAGTCTAAAGTATCCGTAAAAGGTACGGCTACAGACGAGCATTCATAAATACCTAAATGACCCTAGAATATTACTTAGGAAAAATTAGGAGATCACAAGGACGTGATCGGAAGATTTTTAGAACAGCCGTACGCGAAGTACCGGGACCGGGAACGATAAAACCTTATCAAAATTGATCTGACAGAGCCCGTAAATTTTTTGCCACAAAACCAGCCAAGAAACACCAAAACACATGGCCATAAATTGGTCCACTTAGCTCAAGTCAACATTCAAAGAGGTGAGTAACATGGTGAGTCATGAAAATGACATTTAGCAAAAGGACAAAATGAGGGCATTTTGGAAATTTTTCCCCAAGGGCAAAATTGGAAAGAAATTTTCGGCCAATAGGCCTATAAATACCCCCGAAATCAGAAATTTTGTGTAAAATTTGGAAAACCTTTCCAAAGCTCTGTTCGATTACACAATCGACCGTTATTCTGTCAAACCAGAGACTCAGACACTTTCTATTTCCAACCCAGTTCAAATTCTTCAGAAATCCCCTAACCTAAGCTTACAAAAGCCCTAAAAATCCCTACAGAAAGCTTGAAGGAACTCAACCCAAGAGGAGTTAGAAGACATCATAGCAAGTTAGACGTCCGCAGGAAACACCAAGACCGGGAAAAGTAGGTAAACCAACATAATCACTGTCTATGTGATTTAAGATGTATGATGATGTTTGTGCTGTGTTTTATGCTAGATATATCTGTGGTTAGGATGTCTTTTATGTGACCTTGATATATGTCTATATATATGTTGATGATTGTCTGGATTTGTTAGTGTTGTCTGTGTTTCTATCAGAAGTTAGGATAACCTAAGCTGAAACTAGGGCTATGACACGTTTTTGAAGGGATCTGTATGCTGAGATTTTTATCATGAAAAACTAATGTTATTTTTGGATTCTACACGAAAAATTGAGTGGGAATGTCAAGTTTTATAATTTTTGGAGTCCCCGATGAATTTCTCAGCAAACAGGCAGAAAATGGGGTTTTTATAAAAGGGAAAAATAAGAATTTCACGTGTTTGGACTGAAAAACTGGGTTTGTTTTCAGAAAATATGGGTTTAGAACTATCAAAAACCTTAAGGGCAAGTCTTTAGTCCATTGGATTTTTGAGAACAAAAATTGCAAAGAAAACAGGACGTTTATGGGGGCAAAATAGAGATTTTGGGAAAAGGGGCAAAACTGGAATTTTGTGCAATGGGGTTCAAAATCTGAGTTTTTAGACATGAAAAATGATATTAGGGCTACCAAAAACCTTGGGGTAAGGTCTTGGACCTCTCCGGTTTATGGTCGCTAATTTCTGACAGAAACCAGACGTCTGTTTTGCTAGTTACCAAGTTTATGTTTGTTATGTTTAAGGCATGAGATTATGTTCCTTATATGTGAAGTTAGTGATAGTATATAATTGGTGATATGAATTATGTAAAGTTATAGGTTATATGAGGATACGTTATGTACGCTATGTGAATTATTAGACTGAATTGTGAATTATTGATTGGAAAATGATGTATGACTTATGTGATGAGTATGTGTCAGGAAAGGTATATGTAAGAAATTAGTAAAAGGAATAGGGCGTGACGTCACTAAGTCCCTAAAAGGAACCAAAGGATAATAATGTTAAAGGAAACCAATCTTTTCCTAGCTGTGCGGGGAGCCGGCAGGAAAGGCAAGTTGAACCCTGGGATTACCTCATCCCTAACATAAGATTGGTGGTAGATCTCCTCGCCATCCCTAGCATAAGGATGAATACTCCTATCGTGGGCGATGATATTTCGTGGGAAAGAGAACCACTCAGGTTAAGCGCTGCCTGGTCCTCACGATATTGAGACAAAACGTAGCTTGTACCAGTTATGGCCACTGCTACGATGGGGTTGAGCTTGAGTATGTGCTCTAAGTGATATACAACTATACATAAGTGGATGTGCGAAGAAGCTTATAATTAAAATGGGCACGGTTATAAGTGGACGCGCACGAAAGCTTATTAAGTGATTATATGAACTATGTGATGAGACGTGATTTCAGAAATAAGGTAAAGAACAAATGACTTAGTTAATGAAGAATAGGTTCCCCAGTCACATACTAAATTAGATAAAGTTGCTCAGGCGTAACATGGATTTTCAATAAATGATAGGGATATAGTATAACTGTAACACCTAGAAAATCCTGAGTGACCTGAAGCGTGAATGAGGATAAGAAATCCCCTAATCCCTAAGGTTTCCCACTGAGAGCGTTATGTTCTCACCCCACTCATCCATGACTCAAGGATTTGATGAAGAACAAGGAGAGGAGCAGTACAGGGAAGAGACAACCCAAGGCCGAACTGCGAAGAATTAGACTGATAGCTAGTAGACTGTATATATTTATATGCACTATTATGTGGTATTTGTACTTACTATATGGAATACAACCTATGCACTTGTTTATGAATGTATGAAGGATCAATGTCTGTATCTTGACATGTGTTGAATATATCCATATTCTATTAGCTAAGCATGCTATGTTCCGATCGCAATGTATGCTCTAACGCGACAAGGCTCCTAATTTACATTGTGTGGTGTACAAAGAAAATTTTAATGTGGTCCATATTTTGGGTAACAATATTTTCTGATGTATAAACGGGATTAAGTATCATCCCCACCAAAGCAGATAACAACGTAACTAGCAAACTTGCGACTTAAGCGCAGGCTAGCTAGCTAGCTAAGGTGTTACAGTATATAAGTGGGAGAACCCATAAACTCGTTGTCTTAAGGTTTTAGGTGATTTCTGACATGTTTGTATGATTTCTCACTATCCCCCTTTCCTAACCATGACAACACATGGTTGGATGATCGTGTAAAACTTTTTTTACATTAATAATGTATATATAAAAATTAAACTCTTAACTTTAATGTCATTCTAAGCTATTGTGAATGATGAGTAAAAAAATAAATGGTAATCAACTTATATGCCATAAATAATCACCATTAATTTTGTAACGCGTCAATGGTATGCTTGAGAGCTCACCATGCATGTAGCGATTTCTAATTTTGTGATAAAAAATGACTTTTTTAATAACGAAATACTAAATAATATGAGTCAAGAAATATATATTGACAACGTACATAACCACACAAACATAAAGTAATAGAGTGAACAAAACAACGATATAAGGAGTAAGTTGTGAGATACACGCAACTGACAATAAATGTTAATAAGTGCACTTACAACTCACAAATACGACCATTAAGAGTGATGACCATAAAACCAAATACCAGCATTGATGGGTGCAACAATGAATAAAAACGTAAAAACATAAAAATGATCTTTTATAGTGATAATATATATATAAATTAAACTCTAACTTTAATGTCATTCTAAGCAATTTTGAATGATGAATAGACAAATAAATGGTAATCAACTTGAATTTCATAAATAATTAATTAATTTTCTACTGTATCAATAGTATGCTTGAGAGCTCGCCATGTATGCATGTAGGAATTTCTAAGTGCATATATATATATACCCAATAAATGTTTTTTTGATAACGACATACTAAATAATGAGTCAAAAAATATACATTAACAATGTACATAACTATATAAGCACGGAGTAATAGAGTGAACAAAACAACGATATAGTAAATAAGTTGTGATATGCACACGACTAATAGTGAATGATGATAAGTGCATTTACAACTTACAAATGTGACTGCTAAGAGCTATGACCATAAAACCGAATAACAACGTTGACGAATGCCTCTTTTGTACTGAAGAAACTGGTCCTTATTACAGAAAAAATATGAAGATGAATGCCTCCAAGCCGGGCCAGACACAATTTTCCACGAAAATTGAATTTTCAATCAATTGAAATTCAGGATTGCGGTGAAGATCTCAACACTTTAATCACGGGCCAGTCAAAACACACAATCCAAGCCATGAATCTCAGTAATCAAAGTAGCATCAGATGACTCTTGAACGTACCTCAGAGCTAACATTTTATTTTTGTGGTGATAGGCAGTCTCATGTTGCTAATTTTCCGGTTTTATTAAATTTCTTATTACTTTTCCAGGAAGATGAAATGTCCAAAGATAATTTTGTTCGGCTTTTGAAAAAGAATTTAATTAGATCAACAACATCAACAAAAGTGAAATTGCAGGTAGCTAGAGAAGATTGATAGTGAAAATTTTACTCATGTATGTTAAGCTACTGAAATATTGATGCAATGTCATGATAAGAACCATTCTTTTATGATAATCTTGTTAATAGGATCCAACCCCGTACTTGTGTGGATGCCAAGTAATAGTTAAGGTGCTAGTAGCAGAGAAGATTGAATGCTGCTGAAGACCAATCACATACTCATTTATTTATGACATTCTAACTAGTGTATATGAAATTTACTTCGCTTGTTAGTTCCTTGATTATCTCCTAAAAACTGTGCAGCTAAGATTGTATATCCAGATGATGGGTGCTACAACAAGCTGCTCGTGGCTCATAAGAATTGGCACAAATTTTATAAAAGAAAAAGGAACAACCTGAATGGCATATAAAAGGAGTAGTGCAGCATGTTTTTCTACGTCAATCTTCAATGCAGTTTGTAAATGGCAGCCGCCGTCTATTAACATGGCAAGCTTGGAGAGGTATAATGTCAAACCTTATCATTTAATCAGTACTGATCTTCTTCTTCTCCTCAATACTTGACTTGCTAAGTATAACTACACCGGTTATGATAAGTAATGCACCTGCAAACCACTGTGCAACACTTCTTTTGCATAAGAAGAAATGCATGAATCAAGTAGTAGAGGCAAATCACAAGCCATGGATGGATTCTTTGGCGGTTTAGTTACTCATTCATCATTTTCAACATCATTCACAAAGAAGAACCAGTTAGTCATCTACTATGTTGTTAGTGCTATACAGACAATCAGAAGCAGAACATTAATGGTTAGTTTGGTTGCCCCATAAAAATTGAAACACATTCAAAGACACGAACTTTGTATGAAAAACACCTTTATAAATTAAGATTCTATAGCATATGGGGAGGATCACCAGATTAATTCTTCAATTGCAAAATTGGATGGCTCATTGTTCGTCCTTTTTTCAAAGAGGATTGGTGGGGATATCTGAAGAGAGAGTGGTTCGTGAAAGAAGAAGAAACCAACTAAACCAGAACAGATGAAATTGGTGGCGAAGAAAAATACCTGAGTAATTTCACTTGGAGCAAACTTCAAGTGAGATGGAGCTGAAGCAACAAGGATTTCTTGTGGAGAAAAACTAGCAGATGTTGCTTCTCAAGATGTAAATAATTTCCCTTTATTGCAGATACAATCTCCAGAAGAATGTCCACACAGATACAACTTTCCACCAAAATTAAATTTTCAATGAATGTTAATCTCACTTAACGAGTCTCTTCTGTACCCTCTATTGTGCTAAATTTTTTGTAGGCTTTGTCAGGTTGCTAATTTTCCTGTATTGTTAAATTTCTAATTACTTTTTGTAGATAGATGAAATGTCCAAAGATAAATTTGTTCAGCTTTTAAAAAGGAATTGATGGAGACTGGGGCTTAGATTAGCAGCATCAGCAAAAATGAAATTGCAGGTACTTAGATTAATTAAGAAATTTTACTAGTGTTTTTTTAAGCCAATGTTGATGTCAAGATCGTGCAAAGAACTATTCTTTTATAATAATGTTGTTAACAAGATCCAACTCTGCACCTTCAGGGCAGTAGCACGTCTGTAAGGATGCCAAGTAATAGTCGAAGTGCAATTGCAGAGAAGACTGAATGCTGCTGCAGACCAATCACATACTCATATTTATACTTTGGAGCTAATGTGACATTCTACCTTGTATAATAAATTTACATCTCTTGCTAGTACCTTGATTATCTCCGAAAACTGTATAGCTAAGATTGAATATGATACCTAGATGAAAGAAGCAAGGTGTGAAGACATGTAGCACCTCCAGAAATATGAAGTACCCTGTATATTAAAAGGATTCGATCGCATAGTTTCTAAGTTCGTTTGGAACATAATAAATAACACATTATAGGAAGACAGGTAAAAAGGGCTTCTTGCAGTAGCAGCGGGAAGTAAAGGGTAATAAGTCAAAAAGGATGAAGTGAATTCAAAACTGGCTGGTTCGTGTTGCTAATGTTTTATCTTAATCTGTTGTTTGTCTTCAAATTCGTCTTGATTATTAGCATTGCGTATATTTAAAGGTTTTCACGCTGGTATGGAATTGCAAGAGAATTCCATAGAAAATGAGATCTATATCTATCTGTTAAAAACTTGTAGTCACAGGTGAATTTTGAAGCTTGCAATCACAATACAAATACAAAGAAAGAGCCACAAGATGGGTGCTACAAGTTACTCAAGGCTAATAAGAATTGGCACAAATTTTAATCAAACGAAAAAAGGCACAACCTGAATGGCATACAAAAGGAGTTATATTTTGGGCAAATGCAGAGCAAAAAGCAACTTGTGCAGCATGTGCTTGTACTTCCATGCAAGCTTGGAAGAGGTAAAATGTCAAACCTAAGCATCTAATCAGTGCTGATCTTCTTCTTCTCATCCTCAATACTTGACTTGCTAAGTATAACTACTCCGATTATGATAAGTAAGGCACCTGCAAACCACTGTGCAACATTTCTTTTGCATCAGAAGAAATGCACGGATCAAGTAGCTTAATGCATAGAGATAGAGTCAAATAACAAGCCATGGATTCTTTGGCGGTTTAGTTAATCACTCATCATTTTTGACATCATTCACAAAGAAGAACCAATTGGTCCTCTTAGTGCTACACAAGCAGAACAATCAGTTTGGTGCCTCTTTAAAATTGAACGCATTCAAAGATGAACTTTGTTATGAAAACCCATATCAGAAACTCTTCCCTAATTTTTCAGTCCAATCCAATTTAAAGGGAACACCAATCCAAACTGACTATGAGCCTACAAATTATTAAGATTCTGAGGTATTTGGGAAGATCACCAAATTAATTAATATCAACTGATATGGAATGCTCTGGAATTCAATTCCTTGCTTTGGTACATAATAATAGCCATGAATTGAATTCCCATGTTTTGGTCCAAAGTAAATCCAACCCAAATGGGTCTGCTTTACAATTCTCTTTCATTCATTCCTACCTCAACAAGTAAAAACCAAAAATACCCTTATCCTCTCTTCTCTCTTTCTCTCTCCTCCATCTCAACACTCCCCCTCTCTCCAACTCTCCTCTATGCTTTGCCTAAATCACATTGGGAGTACCAGAAGGATTTTGTGATGTCTAGCTTGAACAGCAACAGTGGTGCCCACACATTCAAGATGGATGAGGATTTTTAATCCTATTTAAAAGGTTGTGCTCTTTCTTTCTTTGATAAAATCTCTTATCTAATATTGTATTATATTTTTAGGTTAGGTGCCCAGCTTTTAGCCATTGAGAGTAGTGAGCATTTGTGCCAAAACTGTGGTTTGATCGATTTTTTTTCAATGTTGCTTGTTTATGCCCAAGAGAACGAAGTTCTGTTCGTTGTTGTGTGACAATAGTGACTTAGTTCATCATTGAGAGTAGTGAGGTTGAGAGAGGAAGAGAGCTTGCGAGAGATGGAAAAGAGAAAAAAGAAATTCTTGGGAGAGTTCTTAGGCAAAATAGTAAAAATAACTGAATTCAATTCTTTAGTTTATTGTTCATTCCAAACTCAAGAATTCAGTTCAACTCACACAAGAATTCAATTCCTGATGGAATTGAATTCAATTCTATGTTACTAAATGGTTCAAAACAGGTTGTGATTGTTCCTCCCTTTACTTATAGCATAACAAGTGGGGTGTGTTGAACATTAGATTCATTAAAGTAAACTCCAATAAGGAAGTGGGGGTACCTGAAGAGAGAGTGGTTCGTGAAAGAAGAAGAAACCAGCTAAACCAGAGGAGATGAAATTGGTGGCGAAATTGGTGACAGTTGCTTGAAGAGAGGAGAGGGCCTTAAGACTGTTGACATAACAACCCCACATGCTCACGTTGAACAATAACACCAGCCCGTACCTAACAAACTGTGCTCATATTCGCAATCAAAACAAAGGTGAGGGGTGCGATCTATCTAATCTCTATCATGTTATCTTTGTTCGTTTCTATTTGATCACTATCTATCTAAGATTCAAGAATGAAACCTGGTGAAGGGGGAGCTTGACGGAAATGGCGGCAAGAGCGGCGTTGAATCCAGCAGATACTGCCCACGCGAATCCAGCATCCATGTTAATTCCGATGCTGAGAAGCCCAGTGCGTGCAGAGGTAACTAACTACTCAATGCTTCACCATTAGAAGGAGGAAGAGTGAAAATGGATGTAGTTTTGTTTTTGGGTCTGTAATTGCAAATTAATTTAAAATACATACAGATTTCATAGAGGGCTATCTTAAATGAATAACAAAAGTGTATCAAAGTATGGACCTTGTATACTTATTGTATTATACAATAATTTTACTTTTTTGTTATATTTTATACATTGATATGTATAATTCTTCATTTTTGCTTTTCATGTAAAATTTTTATTTGATAAAAAAGTTAAATATCATTTGTAGAAACAAAAGACGGTTACATGCACAAGAATCCCCTAGTATACATGTGAAATTCAAATCACAAGTTTAGCGTCCTCAAAAACGAAGTGTAGGAGTGGAGAAGGGGAAAAAACTGACCCAAATAACAAGCAAAAACCATATTAGATCAACGATAAGGCAAGGCTACATCAGGATCGATATCATATCATCCCTCTAACAGAGGTAGATCTTTTGGTTATTGTCACATTATCATGAGGGTTTAGGATTTTCCTTAACTGGATTTTTGACAATTTTGCCGTAATCGAAATCAAAATGACTTGTACATATTTTCTTTGAATAATAGAATGCATTGATCCTTATAAATCCATTCAAATAGTATATTTCTCTCACTTTTTCTTTGACCGGTCCCGGAGAATTCATCTTAAAATTTGTTAATGATTTATAAGGCTATAATTCATGCAGATATTATTTTTACCTATGATTGGATGGATAAGAAGATACAAAAGAATAGAAGGAAAGAGAAGGTGCAGAATGATCACGATTCACGAATACATGATTTGTATGATGAAAAGAACAATGTCATTCCTTCGAGGTCCACTCTTGCTTTCTGTCTTTTTTCAGCTAAAGCAGCAGATTTAAGCAACTACCTATCTTGGACAGATAAATTACAATGATTCCCAAATGCACAAGATGGGATCAGATATGAATAGAAATGGAGCAATGAAAAAGTTAGAAACAAAAACAAAATCGATGAAAACCATCATTCCACGAATCATTGGACTGATTGCATCAACCTTTTTTGGGTCACGACACCACCACAGCAGAAAATACAGCAATAGCAGACATCAAATACTGGAAACTACACACTTGCAGGTTCAAACTTGCTCCAGAAGGGCTTGAAGGTCCAAGTGCCATTGGAGGTAAACTCATTCCACCAGTGCTCGAGTTAGAACTGATATAGAAAATATTCCATGGTTAGAAAGAATTATAAATAGTAACAGTTACTCCTAAATCTAATAAATAAATCATGGGTGTACATAGATATTATACCTTCCCGTGAATATACAGGATCCATAACCTGCAACAACGGAGTACAAGGTTTAATTAACTCTCTTCAAATCCTCAACACTGGATACAGCAATACTCAAGGTAAAAATTTCAGTAATAAACGCAATGACTTCAAATATCATGATATGCGCACACAAAAATGCAGCAAACATCTTTGGAAGAGCTCAACACTATTTTCTGCCCCCTTTTCTCCATTATGCAATCCAAGTTTATGATTTTCAGTGTGCAATAAGATGACATTTCTAGTACGACTCATTAAAGTCTTAAAACTGAGCCTTACATGCAAGAGACCAGCCACTAAGTCACAAAATTTTAAACGCTGCTGGCAATGAAGGTAATTAAATCCAATTTTCAATTTACAAACCAACACTCTTCCATCATTCATCATTCAGTGACTATTAGCAGTAAGTATATTTTGAAAATAACAGTCATATACCTGTGAAAGTCCAAAGAAATAACTTGAAGCGATACAACTACAAGATTTGAGTTAAAATAGAACTAAGTAGTCGTATCAACTTACTGGGATCCTTGGTAGTTGTTGTAGCAGTACCATCAAAGTCACACGTTCCACCAGCACCATGTTTTTTCTGATAATAATCATTATAAGCAAAGGAGGCATGGTTTTTCACATTATTGGGGAGATAGCAGGGCCGCCCGGCTTGAATAGGAGCACAGTTTGCCCCACCTTGTCCACAAGCATAGTTCAAGCCATCTTGCAGCTTATCGGTGTCTGCAGCATCTTTAGCCACACAGAAAACGGACGCAGACGTTCCATTAATCTGGCTGGAAGCACTAATACTCAAAGGGTAAACATCACTTCCATTAGTATAAAAGATACCCCAATTTTTTTCTGATATAGGTCCATTCCTCTTGTCTTCATTAAACAATTCATATATGTATGTATTAATGGGTATGTCTGCCTGGCTAGGGGGACCAGAATCATTCAGGACTCGCTGAATCATGTTACTGTTGTATGTCTCGGCATTTTCGACAGTAGCATCTGGTTCATTTGCTCCACCAAATGATGGCCAGCCAGTCTCTGTCACAACAATGGGTATATTATCGAAATGTAAGGCATCTATGGAATAATAGGTAGCATCCACCATTGCATCAAACATGCTGTTATAATGGTATAGAGTGTTTGGGTCAACAATTTGCTTCACCGAAGGAAGGGGTTTGAAAAGAGCATATTCAATTGGGAAAATGCCGCCTCCTTTAGTGTATCCATAATAAGGGTATGCATTTAACATGTAAGAGGAATTTGTGTTTTTCAGAAATTGAAGCAGTTGGACCATCGTAGAGTTCCATGAGGAGTTGAAGGTGGCAGTAGAAGGAGGAAAAGGCCTAGGGATGATATCCATAGAATGGGGCGTTGAGACTTTGATCCGGAAATTTAGGTTTGCAGCGACGAGGGCTTTGTGAAGAGAATTCATTGCTGGAACCAGAACAGGGGCAACATTTGGGATTGTGGAAAGAACCTCGCTGCCAACTGCTATTGCTGTGATATTGGTGGACGGCACATAAGCAATTACATTTTTGTTAATCCAGGCTGCGGCGGCAGATGGAGATTCTCCAATTTTGAGTACCTCCTCATTGGTGACACCCACAATTACTTCAATACTAGTGTTTGAAAGGGCCTGTAGTAAATGCACGTTGGCATCATACAGACGCACATGAGTAATCTGGTGGGCTTTTAGAATAGCAACCAAATTTGAAGCAGATGGAAGATCAGAAACATCAGTTCCAATGTTTACCCCTACAAATGCACCTGCAAGTTCAAGAATGATCCAACATCAACCCGAAATCAATAACTGATTGAGTCCTTATTTTCATTTAAGAAACACAAAACTTTTAATCTTAAATTACTGTTTGTAGCATTCAATCCAATCAAACAATACAGGAAAACACCCCGTGTTTTGTGTTCGATAAACAGACATGCAGATATAAGAGACTCAGCAATCAGCTTGCAGGGCTAATGACTATACAGCTTACAGTTGAAATCTAATAGGCAATGAAATGTACCAATAACAAAATTCAAACTTTTAAAAGCATTACCCTCTAGTCCTTTTCAAAACCCTTTAACTCCCTACTGTTGAACTGGACCATAGGAGCTTAGCATATGGACAAAACTTACCGTGGCAATGGCTTTGTAGAGTTCAACATAAAATGTACGAATCCAATCTCACAATGCCATTGCCATGATAAGTTTCAGTTTAAGAGTAATCCTTTTGTGAAGGGAAAAGAGTTTAGTTTGTTAAGAATACATGGCTATTGGCTAGGCTATCACCTTTGAGCCATTTGGTAATGACTCAAAAAAAATGGTTTAGATATATTTTTATACGAAAATAAAATAACATTTTCAAATTAAAAGCTACAGCACAATGGTCAACATGGCAATAATATCTTGAAATGTTTTCCAAAATTGAAAAATCCTTGATACACTTTTCATCTAATATGAATAGACACATGGCATAAGCAGCCTGGAGAATACTGTATAGATAGAAAAAGGAAATAGGAAAAATACAGAGGTGTAATTGTACAAATTACCTAATGTAGTGGTCAGCATAGCAATAGTGAGCAACAAAACACTCACAAGCCACTTTTTAAGCATCATTACATCCAATATCATCTCAGTCAGCAAGTTCAGCCCAATATTACTGCCAGCCAAAGCCTTCACTATCAAACTTCGGCAAAGAATAGAATAGAGCAAGAGTTGTTATATTTCACACAACATTTTCATTCATCACACATTGTAGAAATACTATTTGACATTTAGCATTTTCTTATAACTAATATGCCATTTCAATTGCTTTAAGCATAACAATTCAGATTTCTCTATCCAGCATGTTTGCAAAACGAACTTACTTCCTAGTTCCTGTATTCCAAATCAAAACCTCAAATTCTTCTCGTACCTATTTCTTATGGGCCAAGTCATCCTGGGTAATTTAATTCCTTCCTATGCTTTATCATTATCAGCACATATGGCCATTATGTTTTTCTCAGTAACCATGTTGTATGGAATTGTAGTTTAGATAATGTTTTTATTCAGCAGGCATGGTTATTGGTAAGAGGCTAAGAGCGAATGTAATGTGTGGAATTGGGTTCAAATAAATTAAAAGTTGCTCCAGCTACTCAGCCTACAAGGTACACATTATCGTTTATGGAAATATCAAATGACAATAACCAACCATTACTACAATGAAATGAAACAAAAAAAGAGAGAAGAACATCGACCTATTCTTTACTCCTGAACTAGTGTAAGATAAGTAAATCCTCTAGCACCAGGCAAACAAGTGAAAGTGAAACAATTGTGTGTTACGGTAACTTCATTCTCTTTTTTAGAATAAGTTATCATAAACAAGAAAAATACCAAAAAAGGAAAATCAAGGCTGAGTCATAAATAACATAATAATAAGTAAATAACCAAAACAATTTATCTTATTCAGTTTCTAATTAAAAGGGGAACAAAAAAAAAAAAGGAAAAACAAAATGAAGGAGTAATGGGACCATAAAAAAGGGGTTTGCCATAAAAGGGGTTCAAAGTAAAAGGAAAGCAAACCACTGAATTAAGGGGTCCAATGGAAAAAGTAAGCTGAGAGTTGGATCATGGAAAAAAAAAAACCCTTTGTTTGTCATGCCAGAAACCCAAAACATGTGAATAAGCACAAAAATTGCAATAAACTATATAGTAAAATGGAACATATGTAATGTGTAAAAACCTGATCTAGAAGTCCTGTAAGAGTTGGTGCTCTTCACAAGCTCCTCGTGCGTTTTGAGAGTTGGGATAGAAATAGAAAACCCCACCCAGCAGCAGAAAATAAAAGCCCTGAAACAATTCAATTCAAAGTTCAAAAACCCCAGATAAAGTAAATAACAACAATTATGGAAGATTCCAGTTACTACCATTTCACATTTCCCAACAATCCCAGGAAAAATAAAACGAAAAAAATAGAATAAAAGAAAAGGAAAAAAACATGGACACAACACACACGTGTACAGCAAGTTTGGGTAGGTACGAGGAGAAGATATAAGATTGCAATGTGAATGTTGATGAAGCCTCTCTATCAAGGATTACGTCAAGCTTTTCCTTTGAATTTGAAGAGTGAGTGAGTGAGCGAGTGAAGAGGGGAAGAGAGGAAGAAGTGACTGACTCACTACTTCACTTTACTGAATCATCACTCGCTGGCAAGAAGAGGACAGGACAATATAAACCACATCGAGGAGAGATCACAGCCGTTCATTCAGGCCTTGTAATAAAGTCTCCTTTTCTTCCTCTTCCTCTTCCTCTCCTCTTTTTCCTTTTTTTTTTTTAAATATCTTTTTACTTCATTGAAGAAATAGTTAAAATTTGAATTTCGGCCAGCCAGCATTCTCCACTTTTGGGTTTACACTTTTCAAATTAAAGTTCGAGCTGAAAATTTTGACTTTTATTACATAAAAACGCTTAAAATGCTCTTGGGCCCAAGAGCATCTCCAACGGAGCCTCACCACTCTAAAAAACGTACATATACATTAGTTTTGTTTTGTAAACAAATTAGGAAGCATGGACATTTGGTAAGCATATTGTGCGACTTTGTTCAACACACCACTAATATGTCATTCAATGATACTTGTCTAACACTTGTATTTAAAAGTATTCAAGTAAAAAAAAAAATTATGATTTGTCATGTTTGTTTGTTTAGGTTATATCTAAAGTTGTTTGAAACGTGTCTAGATTGTGCTTGAGCAAAAAATTATTTTAAATACTATATAATTTATAATAATATAATTTTTTAGAATATTATTAAATATTTACATATTATTTCATATATTAAGAAAGAGATTTAGAAAATATTAAAAATTGATAGTTGAACATTAATAAAAATATCAAATATTGTTATATATCTTAGATTTTACAAATGTATATATTGTATTTGTGTCCTCAAAATTTTTTAAATTGGTGTTTCTTCGTATCTTATACCATATTATGTCTCGTATTCGTGTCAATACTTTTTAGATAAAAAATAAATAGACACCAAGAAAATCCTTCTTCCCTCTAAGGAGAGAGACCAATTCTTAATCGCTACACTGGCCTAATGTGTAAAAAAAAAAATGTATAACTATTATTTTATTAAATATTATTGTTATATATTTTTTTTTATATTGGTTGTTTTGAGTTCCCGTTCAGAGAGACCGAGATACATTGATCCAAGAGTCACGCCCCTATGCTTATTTGCTCGAACACAGGGGACTGCCCCTCTCTAACATAATTAGGGACGGGGATAACAAAATGAGTAATAGCTTGACACTTTCTATTGTAAGCATGTGCAACTTCAAGTTATTAGCTAATGTATACTTGATTTCCGCTCAATCCCACTTGTCTCTCATCATTGTAATACCTCTCTCCTCTTGTTATTAATTAGAGGAGGTTTCGTGCATTTTTTCTTGACAAATCTTATCGCGCTATAAATGATCACCAAATAGAATATATCAAATTTTGCTTTTGTTCCATATGATTTTCCTTTTTTGGTTTCAACAGATGGTTTTTTTGAAAAAAAAGGCATAAATGATAATTAAAAATATTAAAAAGTTTTTTTTTTCCTCCTTGTCATACAGGTCATTAAGCAAGATTTAATATGTACATTTTGAAGAATCTTGGATTGAAACCAAACAAGAAATTTTAAAAGACCAAAACCAAAATTTAATATTTTTTAGGAACCAAAAACCTATTGAAGTCTTATAATAAAATATTAGTGAAAAAAAAATCATATAAGTAACCTACTAAATCCCACTAGCACAGAAAAAAAAGAAAAAACTAGTTAAATATGGCACAGGGCTAAGTTTTGATTCCCGGGTTTTTTTTTGGGTTGGACTCTAGGCCTTGTTTTTCTTAAGCAGAGGCCCATTTCCATCCATTGCTATCTGAAACCCTACAAACCCTAATTTAGACGCTGCGCCTATATATATAGGACTCCACCCTCACTTCCTAACAGCCTCCATCACCGAACAGAGTGTTGGGCGAAGATGGCGGTACCGCTGCTGACGAAGAAGATCGTGAAGAAGAGGGTCAAGCACTTCAAGAGGCCCCAGAGCGACCGCAAGATCTCCGTTAAGGTATTATCCACATTTCCATTCATTATTTTGGGTTTTGGAGCTGAACGGATCTACGTAACTCTGTTGATGTTGAAGTGCATTTAGTTTGAGTATTTTGGATTTTGATGTAATTATTAATACTTGCATTTCGCGTTCTCGTTGGTGGAGGGTTTCGATTGTGTTGGCAAGGATATGATGATAGGTATTTTGTCGCCCCAGTCTTAATTTGCACCTCAAGGTGTAATGTGGTGATTGACATTTTTATCTGATCCTTCTATTTTATTCTTCTATTGGTATATATTCGCAATTTTGTTTTATTCCTGTGGAGTTGAACTAAGTTTGAATTGTTTATATTTTCTTTAGACTTGTTTTTATTTTGTTAGTTCGTTTCTCTGTATTGTCTTGAACTGACCGATATATTTGTTTTCTTACAAATGGGATATGAGGATATACTGTTGACACCCAGTCTTACCATATATTTTATACATGGTGACTCCTCTGACTATCTGATCCCATATACAAAATTATGAGTTTTTTTACTTGCGGTAACCTGATTTGTGTAATTTATTGAATGGATTTGATTTGTTCATTTGTTAGGTCTTTCGTCTTTGTTTTTCCTTCTGTTAATGGGATTTGATCCTCTGGTGCACCTTGGTGATAATTCGGTCCTTCATCTTTCTTTTGTTCTTTGGATTTGAATTATACCCTTTAAATCTTACTAGTATTATCTTTTCTCACTGCCAAATTTTGTGGCATTAATTCGGTTTTATATGTGCTATGTTCGGTGTTGTTATGCTTATATTGTGATTTCCCTCCATAATTATGAATTGTGCCTTGGATTGAGACATGATGATGTTTATCCATCAATTCTGCAATTGAATGATGATTCACAACATGCACTACCATCTGATCTCATCCAATTTTGTATATTCTGTTACTAATGGTTTGTAATAATTTGGCTGATGTTGCAGTTTATAGTTATTGTTTGTATATTTTTGTCTTGGTGGTTATATCACTGTTTAAATATCCTTGTTTTTTCTTGCCCATGGTATCTGATGTCCAGCGTCTAGACTTTTTGTCTATTGTTGTGGCTGGGCATTTCGTTTGAAGGGGCATATATAGACTTTTACAGGTCATGCGACACAGTTGGCTTTCTTTTATACAAGCCTTCTGTTACTATTTCCCTGTGTACATCTTGAATACCATAGATATTATTTCTTCTTCTCATCATATCCTTTTGTATTCTAAAATAAATGGTCAACATTAATTGTCCTGCAATCAGTGATGAAACTTTTGTAATATCCTGAATATACTGTGATTAGTATCCTAAATATCACCATCTTTCGGCTGAGATTGCAAGAACAATGTTCGTCCATTTGATGATTTTTGTATTAATTGTAATTGTGTATAAACTATCATGTGTTTTTTGCCCATGGTATCTGATGTCCAGCATTTTGGTTATTGCTGTAGCTGTACATTTCGTTTTAAGGGCATATAGAGATTTTTACAGGCTTGCGACACAGCTGGCGCATTTTTTTTAAAAATTTGAGCCCTCTGTTACTATTTTCCTGTTTACATTTTGTTCTGTCCTATAAGGATTTTTCCTTTGACTAGTGTTTCTTTGTGATCTGAGGAAGTTTCACAATCAAAGTAATACAAGAATTTAAGGATTTTCTTTTTGTACCTGTTGCCACTGCAGATATGCATTCTTGCTTTTGTTCTTTTCTACATTTTTTTATATTTTTGTTTATTGTTTAGGAGTGTAATTAGTTGCCCTTGTTCTAATGTGATTATTTTGTCTATTTTCTCTTAACCAGCCAAGCTGGAGGAGACCAAAGGGTATCGACTCTAGAGTTAGGAGAAAGTTCAAGGGATGCACTTTGATGCCAAATATTGGTTACGGATCTGACAAGAAGACCCGTCACTATCTTCCAAATGGCTTCAAGAAATTTGTTGTTCACAATGTGAAGGACTTGGAACTGCTCATGATGCACAACAGGTGAAGCATTCTGTCCCACTATACCGGTTTTGAATTTACTGCGTTGTCTCTATTGTTTTCTGAATGCATTTTTGTTTTTCTACATTTCAGAACTTACTGTGCTGAAATTGCGCACAATGTATCCACAAAAAAGAGGAAGGAGATTGTTGAGAGAGCTGCACAGCTTGATGTTGTTGTCACAAACAAGACTGCCAGGCTTCGCAGCCAGGAGGATGAGTAGAGACTGTATAACTGTTGGAGTTCCGTTTCTGGTTTTGTAGTGATTTATGCTGGACACTCGTGGTGTTAGATTTTGATCATTTTTTAGTTTGGTATTTGTAACATGGTATACAATTAAGATGTTGGATTTTATTATCTTGCCTTCTCATTCTCAACGTTTGTTTCAATTTTGTCGCATCAAAACCTAGTTTCATTATTTTTTACTACCTAAGAACTTTCATAAGTATGGGTATATTACATCTATTACATCTGTAAACTAGATGGTAACTTTAGGTTGAAGGATGACGACTTTTCTTTTTGAAAACCTAGTTAATAAGGTGGTGTATAATTTTAAATAAAATAACGACGGTTTTTTTTTGCGGGAAATTGAGCTTGGTATAAATACCTCATTAGTGAAAATTAGATTCAGAATTTTTCTTTTTTGTGTAACATAATTGTTGTGATCGTTGAACACATTTTTGATAGAATGTTAATGTACAATTTGACGGTAAATAATTTTAGATAAGTAGTAACTTGGTTTCTAAGTTCCGTGAGTTCGATGCTTAACGGTATAAAGTGATACATATCTCCGACACAATTACGCCGTTTTTGTTTCCTGAAAAGAAAAAGATTAATTCAACAAAAGATGAAAGAATTAGACAATTCGCATCCATTCAAATCTGGTTCCTTGTTGGTGACCGTTGCATAAAATAACATGCAAGCAAGGGATTTGCTACGTTGTACAAGCAATCAACGCTAACCATGTTGATTTGTCAAAAAGAAATGTAAGCACTGATCACATTTGGAAGAGGTCGTCACGTTGCAACAGAAATATAGGAATATACACTGATTTCCTATTTCGTTTGTACGACAAAGGTCTGGGTGAAGGGTATCTATTAATCCTTGCACAGGAATATATTTATATCAGTGAGGAATAGAGAGGAGTTTCAACTGAAGGAGGTAATTTTGAAGTCTTTTCTTGTTTATTCCATTGCTGAAGACAAATTTAAAGTGGTAGGAACAATCCCAAAGAGCTGGACTAAATTTGTAGCAGACAACTGTTTTCTCTTCGGGACCTGTCTTGGGAGGTCACAGGCATAACAGTGGTATGAGTTTTAGAAAGTATATAGAGAAACTGCCTCAATAAGCACTTCCCCATTTTATAAGCGTTATGAACATTTAGAATTGGAAGAAAAGAAAATTTGATTAGCAAATCAGTTCTAGGTACCATGCTTTGCTTAATGCTGGTCCATTAAAAACAAATTTGCTCGTACTTATTCCTGCAAGGCACAAGGTTATCTTGCACCTCTGCCATGTTTAAATCCAGAGTATCTTTTTCAATTATATAAAACAACAATTATATGAACACACGGTTGTTTTATATGCTACAAAAAGGAGCCAGATTGATCACCACAGTACAATTCACAATATACTTAATTACCACTGCCTAACAAGAAATATATGATCAATGAGCAGAAGTCAAACACAACTGATAAGGAAGGAATCCTTTTTGTAAGATCTACAGTAACAAAGTTCATCAATACAAGAAGGATGTCAGCGATTCATGCTCAATGCGGCAGAGAAGAGAGTGCAAATTCATAGATAAAACAGGTTTGAGCATTTGACAACTCAAGTGCAAGCAAGACTACAAAAATAGACACAATCTAGTTCACCTATTCAGAAAGGAATTTATCCTGCTACTCAAAAGACTAAAAATTAGAAAGGGTGAATGCAAACCCCACCATACTTTTATTATTCCGGTATTCCCAATGGGATGGATGCCTTCTACTTCAAAAGCAAACACATCAACATATCCTTGATGGATTAAAGTAGAAACAAAATGATAAGCCAACAAGCTTTCGGTTGGACTGTCATAAATCAACAATAGAGGATAAATTGAAATCTTTCATGAAATTGTGGACAGAGCTAACGAGTCATAAAACAATGTTCCCTGGAAATCAGAGTTGAAAACCCTCCCGAGTTTCTTAATTTCAAGATGTGAACAGTGTGCAATGATAGGCACTTATTAGAAAAAGTGGACTTTCCTTAGCTACTGGCAAAGGCCCAAGCAAAAAATATTATTCGCCATAACAATAATGATCAAAATCACAGAAAGAAAGGTAAGATGAATCAGTATTAAATAAAGAATGGTGTAGCTCAAAAATGAAATCCATCGTTGAGGTATAAGAATGAGTATAAAGTAGCATCAATACTCAATAGGGGACGGTGGTCTGCCACAGAAATGGTAACACCCTAGCCATCAAAGATATCAGTTATTCCGATGAGTAAAGACAAATGATGGAAATAGACATGCTTACAGAAGGTATTGGATTTGGACAAATTCTATGGCTTTGCAAAGCTAGTGGATTGAGGTCTGAAAATTCAGCTGGAAGATTATCAGGGTGATAATTTGTGCATAATATGAGAATTTGTTGTACTTATATTAATATACCATTTATTGCTTGGACAAGATTATGCAGAGCCACTAACAAAACTAATCTCCATGAAATAAACTTGCAGCTGTTTCTGATTGTTCCTATGCTAAAGACAGCCATTTTTCCAAACATCAAATGAAATCTTAAAGGGCTTAAAGCACTTCATAATTTTCAATTTGGATGGGCCATTCTATAATAGAACATTCTAATGAGAAAATAGAGAGAAAGAAAAAGACGGGACTTAGCAGCCAGTGCAGAAATACACAACCGAAGTCAAGGAGAGGAAGAGAGATAGGGGACTTTAACAGTATGTATACACAATCATGACAACTCAAAAATCATCAATCATCAGTACAATAAAAGAACAAACAATTACAACAAAAAGCTCAATTTAACCCAATGGTATGAATCTGATACTGACTAGACTTGATTCAACTATAAATTCCAAATATGCATCAAAAGGAGTGCCAAGTGCCAACCTGATCAGCATGTATTGACGCCATCCTTGCAATCTTTAGTCAAATTATAGAATGTCTCCACACGTGTCTTTCCACGATAAAAGACTTCTGTATCCACTGCAACTCTCATGTACCCATCAAACTCAACAGGTTTTCCATTGTTGAGAAGCGTGGTTTCGTTGTACCACTCACTTGTATTTGCCCACAGTTCCTTATAATCATCAAGCAAATGGACCTTGTAATATGATCTCAATTTATCAAAGTAATTATAAAAAGGCTCATTGGTGGCAATATACAAATTTCTCTGAGGCTGAACCATTCCTTTCAGCTTTTCAACAAGAGCATCAGGCGATGTGTCAAAATCCAAATGAGGCCACAACTCCTTGTTCTGAGCTTTCTCCCCCCGAACTACGTGGACAGCATCAAAATCCCAGTCCATCCTTCCACTGATCTCCGTAACGATATTCATCAACCTCTTGGACTTCCACAAAGCATGCCAGGGCCTCTGGATATACTTTGCAGCTTCACCCTCACATACCCTGTACCAGTAATTTTCCGGCTCGGGGGCGTCAAACTGCCTCCATATAATGGTGCTCTTGTCCTTCTCAAGCTGCATGGGAGTCACCTTGTGAGTCACAACCTTCCTAACCGGAACCTTCCTCCTCTTCAGATGGGTCCTATCCCATTTCTTCCAATCCCTCAAGAACTCACCTTCCTCCACAATGGAAGCCACCTCCTTCAAGTGCTCGAAATCGAAATAGTACCGGAAATCCTTCCCTTCCTCATCCTTGTTACTAGGGTTATAAGAAGCAGACAAGCAAACACTCAAATCCATCACAAAAGTCCTATTCAAATACATAGCCTCACCCAACCCGCACAAGAAACTCCACAAATAATGATTCATCCCCTTGCAATAATCCCCACCCCTAGAATAATACAAGTACTTCCCATTCCTGAAATTATTCTCCGATCCTAAAGTAGGTACAGTATCATTGATCTCATCATCACGATTCAAAATTTTCGGCACAAACTTACCCTTACCATTGCCACCACCAGCACCGCGACTACCGATTCGGGGACGGAGAGCCGGGTTTGGCCGGGCATTGGGGCCGGAATGCCATCTGCCGGCATGGACCACCTTGTACCTGCAGTCGTCGGTGAGAGCGATCTTGAACCGCCGGAAATCGCGGTACTTCCGCCACGACTTCTCCCTCTTATTGCGGAACCGCCACGCGACGTCGCACTCGTCCGGAGCAGAGCCGTTTACCGGCGTCTGGTACTCGAAGAACGCGATTGACTTGAAGGTCCTGAGATTGAACCGTTCCACGGCGATCAGTACGCGAGGATCGGAGCAATTTAGGGTTCCGACGGCGGCGGCGCAGCCGCCTCCGTCGCCATCGGAGGAAGGAAGCGGCGGCGTGGCATTGGAGATCCGCTCCTCGGCCTTCTCGATGACCGCCTCCGTTATGGCGGGTGCTGGCAGCGGAAAGGGGAGCGGCGGGTCCTGTGGCGAAGGGGATAGATCCTCGCCGGTTTTGATGATGGAAGTGTCGATGTGGAAGGTGGCGTTCTCAGATTGGGTGAAGAGGTTGGTGAGCGCCGGTGCGGATTGGAGCCAGGGGTCAGGGGGCTGGTAGGTGATGGCGATGACAGTGAAGATGAGAACGGAGAAGACAAAGAGGGAGAAGCAGAGGTTGCTGATGAGCTTGATGAGGTTCTGGGCAATGGGCTCCGACGCGGTGGAGGTGGCGCTGGTGCTGGGGTTTGGGTCCTTCATTGTGTCGAGATCTGAGTGAGTGATTGGAGGGAGGGTAAGCGTAGTAAGGAAGGAAGTCAGTTGAGATGTTAGTGAGTCAGTGAGGGTGGATCTGAGAAGAAGATGATGATGATATGTTACCAAAATAAAATGTGATTACTACTTACTACTGACCTTGGGTTTACTTGGCTTGGAAGCTGAAGACCGCGACTCTGTGGAGCTCAAGCCCCTTTGTCGGTCTTCATTTTCTTACGAATCTCTCCTAATTGCACTCCGGCTACTACTATTTACCGTTGCGTTGTCTTAATCTTAGGCTGATAAAATTTACCGTTACGACTTGAGTTTTCAAAAGATATTTATTTTAGTTTTTGGTAAATAAAAAGATTTTTTATAATTTAAATATTTTTAATGAAATTTCCTTTTACACGCTATTGACAGCTTTGAAATAATTGTAACTTTCCGGATATGCAATTAGGCAAGATGTTGAAACCTTATGAATTGGAAATTGAACCATAAGCTTGTTGCTCACTTTCTCTATTCTTTAAGCTCCAAGCAAAAAGTTCTAGTAGATATATAGAACAGAAATGAATCATTTCATGTAAAAAGTATATATGACAATAAATTTGTCTCATTTTAAGATAACTTAATTAATAGTAAAAATGTGTGAGTGAGTACAACTTTCACATGAGAAGATATACTCACATTACCTTTTTTACCTAAATCAGCCAACGAGTGGTTGCATCTATAATAATGGTATAACAAAATTAACCCAACATGCGAGGGCATGTGAACTTATTACACATATTCACAACAAAGGTCCCAAACCTTCTCCTCAGTATCTACATTTTAGTGCTTCACTATACATATAGTTGTACATCAACAACTATGGTAAAGCACATTTCAGCGAAATGCATGATTGTAGTCATGATACCGGAAGTTTTTGTATATGAAGTGAGCTAGCCACCGGGACAGCGCGAATGACAGTACTGCCAGCACCACCATTGAATTTCTTGTTAATGCCGACATAGTTCCTTGCTTCATTGCAGCAAGGATCCCAACTGAAGCGACAGATATGATCTGCAGCATGACTTCAAGAGCATTGAGGCTCTTATAAGCCAAATTGCAGCTCCGGCAGTTCACCACATGGGTCCAGTACCTGCAAAAATTGGTGATCAATTGCCTGCTCTGTTGCACTATCAACAATTTTAGGGTTTGTTAGGTTTTTGTTTTTATTTCTTATTTCCATGTCATGTGTTTCCTCTTTTCAAGATTTTATGAAACAAAAAACAAGATTTTAATATGTTCAACTATTTTCACTACTTCTTTCACAAAAATTTAAAACAGGAAACACTGAAAATAAAAAACAAGCAGTGAAAACAAAAACTAAACAGATCTTAGATTGTAAAAATACCCTTGGTTTCTACATGACTTCCTTGAAGATTTATATGATGATGTCATGAGGTAGGAGTTTTCAGAAAATAACAAAGAAGTGAAACTTCCATGTTCAAGTGCAATGATATGTGAGTTACCTGTCCATAAGCTCTTCCCTGGGAGGTGTTGGAGGAAGAGCGCCACCACTATACTTACCTCTCCACTCAAATTCACCACCCGCATACTTTTTTAACCACTTTCTAAAGCCAACCACAAGGGCATCTGATTTTGTTGGCACAAAACAGGCTTTTAGCCAATTGGCTGAACCAACATCCATTAGTTTGTGTTCCTATCAAAAGAAAAACATGAGAAATCAAATATTTTATTGTTTTCATATGGCATAGTACTTGGCTCTGTCGACAACTAAACGGCCGTAAACAGATTAGGCTAGAAAAGGAGGAGTAAGATAGGAAGATAGCTAGTGGCTTTGGTCAAATATAGAGCATAATACCAGTGGCAAGGACATAACAAAACTTGGTTGTTAAAACATAAATTATGAGTGCTTCATTGATGGTAAGTAAAGTATTCACAGTTCTAAGCGATATTCAATCTCAAAAGCTGGGGCATGAGTGAAATTATGCAGCAGCACTTAAGCTGAGGACTTATTTCTTAGATATAACAACAAACAACCACCATAAATTTTCTCAATAAGTGGGGGTTGCATTCTACTTGATAGGCCCATCTGTTCACCCAAGACTAAGAAAGAATGGTTCCATTCTATTCAAGTCAGATGAGAGGAGATTTTCAATCAGGCCAAGATTGTGTGACACCACCACATAGATAACCAATCTGTCATGATTAAAGAAGCTAATATAAAGAATCAAGCACAAAAACTTATAGAAAAAATTTTATGCACCAATAACGTGTACAAATACAAGGATAAAGTCCACATGGCATCTACTATGCTTAGCCGTATCAAGCATTTGTAGCGAAAATATCATCAACAAATATTTTGATCAGAAATTTCATAGCAATTGGCCTTACAAATTAATCATTACAAAGATGAGCAGAATAACCTAATCTACAGAAAAGATTATCAGTTGTTGAATTTGAATTCGTATTGTGTCATGGTAGCAACAGACATTTTCTTGTGTTTCTCAGAATGTCTATCTGTCAGTGTGATAGTTTGGCTTATCTGATCAGCATAACTTACTATGGCTGGACAAGGAAAACAAAGACTGATGAACCAACTAGTCAACAAGAAAAACAAACTACAACAGGAATTACCTCAACATGGATAAGATATAAATCTGAATCTAGAATCAAGTTTTGTCCAACATGAAATATCCATCGCGGCATAATTTTGTCAATCCACACTCCAAAGTTTCGTGGGAAGCACCATATCAATCTGCTTTTACCGGGACTAACCGGAATACAAACAAAGATTAAGGAGAATTTCTTCTGAGCTGATGATTTCTGCATTAACCAATTTCAATTTCAACACATATTATACAAAATCCTTATAGAAACTGTCTTGATATGCTTGCAGACAAAAGCTCACATCAAAACGACCTGTTCAACGCACGGTGCTATTGCCACCGTGTCATGGAGATTTTTATTACAACATTTTACCTGATTTTCAGCAGATGGTGCTGGTTGATCTTTGCTATATGCATAAAAAATGCATGGTGGCATAAATTTGCTTTTACTCCATCCCTGCTCTGCTGTGAAACCATTGATATCTAACTTTTCAACTGCCAATTCAAGTGGCCTGCCCCCTTCTCTATCAGCTTTCTCTGTGGAGTTAATTAAGCCCTACATATGTCAGTGTCATATATAAAATAAATAGAAGTTAACTGAAGTTAAAAGATTTATGTTGTATGCCTTTTGGTTGCTGAGTACGCATTAGTCCATAATGTGCATATGGAACATGTGCAGGGTCCATAAGATTCTCTATCAGCACCTCATACCTGAAATTGCAAAAAAATTCTCTTGAATATGCATCATGTAATGTGCTTTCAAAGTCCGGATTCCAGAACTACCTAAAATAATCATATCATTTAGCAATCACATTAGATGTGCTTCCAGTTCTTTTTATGGTTAAAAGAAAGTGAGCAGAATACAGATGTGTTAGAAGTATAGGACACGGGAAATATCATACTTTCTAGTCTTAAAATCATACCCATAATTAATATCTCTGTTCCCCATCAAGCTAGAGAATGAGGGATCATCTATTTCTGGTATGTACGGGGGTCTTTTTGTTGCAAGAATATCTTTGTATTGCGGATCAGTGTTTGGCCAAAACCACAAGATATCATTCTGCACAGTGCTTGGATAAGCAGCTACACATGCTTTCTTGGACGTATGGAACTGCACATGTTAGCTTAAGTTAATGAGAATCAGATTGTCTCATATGCATCAACATTGAGATAACATAGAGACCATACTAGAATATTAGAAATGAAGCATAAAAACATAAAAAGTATTCACTTTCAAAGCCAAATCATAGCAAACTCCACACATACAACAACAACAACAACAACAACTAAGCCTTATCCCACTACATGGACGTGGAGTCGACTACATGAATCAAATGATACCAAAGTATCTTGTCAAAGACTACATGTTTTCATTCAAACCATTAACATCTAAATCTCTTCTAATAGTTGCATCTATGGTTTTCTATATCTCCCTCTACTTCTAACTAACAGACTACCCGTCATCTGATCTACCCTCTTTACCAGGGCTTCTTTAGAGCTTCTCCTCAAATGTCCAAAACACCTGAGGTAAAGATGCTAACCCAACTTACACTCTAATGCATTCATTCCTAATCATATGTTGTCTAGTGTATCCACTCATCCGAAGCAAAGTCCACACATATTGACTAATGATTATGATCAAGAAGAGTAGTTACCGGAGTGCCTTCAGGGGGTGCCTGAGGAATGAACTTGCATTCACCAGAGCCATTAAAACACCAACCATGATACACACACTGCAACCTTCCCCACTGATCAATCCTCCCCTCAGACAAAGGTGCCAGCCTGTGAGGACACGCATCATCAAACACCTTCCATGCACTCTCATTCCTGTCCCACCACACAACCACATCAAGCCCCACCACCTTCTTTGCATGCGGTGCCCTCTTGTCAAGGTCACAGATTGGCATCACCGGGTACCACTGCGAGTACCAATCGAATTTCCCCGCATTGGGTACGGATTCTGTCTCAGACTCAGACGGGTGGCTTCTGGATGGTTCTTCAGTTGTTGGGGAGGGTGAAAGGGCAGTGAAAAGCTTGGATTTTGATTTGTTCAACTGAACTAGAGGGAATGGTGAATTGGATTGAGTGTTGAAGAACATGGGTTTTCTAAGTGGGGTGGTTGTTGTTTGAGGTGATGTTGGGATGCGAAGTGATCTAATGGAAAAAGCTACCATGGCTTCCATGTTTCCTTCTGAAAAGAGAGGAAAGAAGCAAGTGGCAACACACAAAAAACAAAGTTTAATGCTTTCAACTCAGAGAGATGTTGAAACTGGTGGCTCCAGATTTTTCATTCGTTTTTGTGTGATGAAATGAAATCTAAGCCTCACAATTATCCCATCACAGTGTCATGTGTTGCGTCTTGGCTGTTTCTTTGGCACCATCCGATAGAATTTGGCACCGTTTCTTTTAAAGCTTCAATGAGATTTTTCATTAAAAGGTGTGATTTTTAAATATTTTTTTTTGGTTGACATTTTTAAATATTTAATAGTCGTAAAACTTCCAACAGAAACTTTTTCAAATCTTGGTAGTCTGAGCTTGAGAATCTGACATAATCACCACAGCTTTTTATCAATCCTACCATCACAACCACTAGAAACGTGAGCAACTACGTAGAGAGCATTACGGGGATCTCGTCGTGGTGATCACATTTGTTTTGATCGAATGCAATGCAGGAAATCGGTCAAATGCCAGAGAACTTGGTAAATTTTCATGTTGTTTATGGAGTGTGTTTGTTGTCATGAGAAAATATTCGTGTTTAAACGAAGTAGTGAACAAATATTATATTCATCAATGCATAAACATTAATAGATACAGTTATTAGTTACTTTAAACGATCGTTAGCACTATCGTAGACACAAAAAAGCATTTTTATAAGAAGTTCAAACATTATCTGTGTGATTGCACAAACTTTATTTGTAGATGTGCACAAATATTATAATCACACATATTCAAATATATTTAATCTGATGCAGGTGCACAAACATTATGTAGTTATATACAACATAGTGATTTTACTCAAACATAAATAGGTGCACCAACTTTTTACATTCTCATGCACACACGTTATAACTATTAATGCACACATTATAAACATGTGTACGCAAACTTTATACATTTTTATGCACAAACTTTACATATATGCATAATACTTAACTTATAGTTAAGTATTTTGTTGATATATGATTGAAGTGCACAAACTTTATATGGATGAGTGCACAAACTTTATCAGTGTCAGTGCACAGACATTACATAGTTATATACAACATAGTGATTCTACTCAAATATAAATAGGTGTACATTATACATTTTAATGCACAAATTTTATAACTATTAGTGCACATACATTATAAACATGTGTACACAAACTTGATACATTCTCATGCACAAACTTTACAGATGATATATGATTGGAGTGCACAAACTTTATGTGATGGACTGCACAAACATTATCTAACAGGGCACAGACTCTGTTGCTATTGAGGAAGAAGAGGTACCAAAGGTTGGCATGCATTTTGATACATTGGAGACAGTTAAAGAATTCTACAAAAAGTATGCTAAGAAGATTAGATTTACATGTAGGATCAGGAGATTCACGGAAGATAAACAGATTAAGTACCAATACTGTCATGTACAAGGGAAGGGTGTCGAACTTCTAAAATACTAACATTTGACAAGACCAATCCAACCTCAACAGATGCGAAGCTAGGATATCTGTATCAAAGATACAAAACGGATATACCAAGTTGTGGGCAATAAGGAGTGATGTTAATGTACATTCGCATGAAGTGAACCCTTCAAAAGCAAGGTTTTTCAAGGAAAATAAAAGTATGAACATGCACGTAAAGCGGATGATCGATTTAAATGATAGAGCTAGTGTTAGAGTGAACAAGACATACCAAACTATTGTTCATCAAGGCGGCAGGTATGAGGAATTAAACTTCATTGAAAAGGATGTGAGAAATTATGTTAACCGAGAGGTGCGTGCTGTTCGGGAGGATAGAGATGCAAAAACTGTAAAAAAATATTTTGCAACAATGAAGGAGCAGAATCTGAACTTTTGGTATGATGTTGAGGTTGATGATGAAAATCAAATTAAAAATGTTTTTTGGGCAGATGCAAGGAGCCGAGCAGCTCATGAATACTTTGGCAATGTGGTCTCGTTTGACACAACATATGGCATAAATAGGTATCGTATGTTGTTTGGTTCGTTTGTAGGCGTTAACCACCATGGGACGTCTGTGCTGCTTGGATGTGTGTTGCTATTGAGGGGGACACATCGACGTTTGTGTTGCTATTTGAATGCTAGGTTAAATGTATTTCGGGGAAGCAGCCAAACGATATATTGATCGATCAATGCAAAGCGATGCAGAATGCAATTGAAATTGTGATGCCTGGTACGATATCGATAGCGCATTTAACACATTATGAACAAGATACCAGAAAAATTGAAAGGATGCAAGGAATATGACGAGATCAAGGTCGAGCTTAAAGATATCATGTGAAAAACATTATCTGTTCAGGATTTCGAGGATCGGTGGTTTGGATTCTTGACAAAGTACAACCTTGAAGACAATGAACAATGAGTGGTTGGACTATACTTTTTCTGAATCCTTGGTTAAAAAAAAGCATGTTTGTTAAATTTATGTTAAATTGTTTAGATTTAAGTTTATGCACTGGTTATGATAATGTATGTGCACAAGTTGTGCTAATGTTTGTGCACTAATTATATTATTGGTTGTGCACACTTCTCAGATTTTTTGTAAAATCAACTGGGGGAGTACTGGTCATGATAAAGTTTGTGCACAAGATGTGATAATGTTTGTGCACTAATTGTGATAAAATTTGTGCATGAATAATGACGGTGATTGTGCAGCAACATTGTCATTTTTTATGAACTGTCTCCTTAACAAAGGTTGTGATAAAGTTTGTGCACACGGTTTGCTAATGTTTGTGCATAAGTCTTGCTACTGTTTGTGCAACACCCTAGCAAACTGTTTACCCGTACGTAGTAAATAATGCTCACTAGGTTGTGGTCTACTTGGTCGGAATACCTTAGTCCATAGTTATCTTTCGAAAATAGTGGCTTAAGAAAATAAGGACCAATTTTTAAACTTTTCATTTTACATTGCATAATTACCAAAATAGAGCCATGCGTCAGAATAAACAATATAACAAAGCGTATAACGGTAAGATAGTAAAGCATCCAATACATATCCAGGTGGACCATCATACAAAGTCACGTAACTGTATATACATTAGTAAGATATACATCACATGTACATAAACTGAATACATAAGTCAGAATACATCACATCAACGTACAAGGACTACTGGAATGCTACTCAGTATGCCCTTGGCAAAATGTAAACATTTAGCTATCTCTTAGCCGCTCATGGCTCAGCTGGCGGTTCATCTGCATCCTCAAAATAAGATTCATCTTCGGTACCTGAAGTCATAAAACAGTGGGGATGAGAACGGTAGGTTCTCAATGGAAATAACTTTAGTTCCTGAGTCTCGTATCAGATTATGTCGGACTTCAGGCTGCTCAGAGATCTCTAGTGAACATACATGCTAAACAGCCTACTACTTATTATCTGGCCTATCTGAACGGCTTTATCTGAATTATTAGGTGACATGGGAACTACTCTTGCTTACTACATTCTCGTGGTGATTAGCATTTCATGGATATACATAACCGTCTCGAGCGTGCTCTTGACGGTACTGACATAACAGCAGACTAGACATTCAGAATACTCAAAATGCATAACAAAATACATTCAGAATTCATTCAGTATAACAGAATCATCAGAGTATGCATCACATAATCATCAGAATAAACATGACAGAATCTTCAGAATATGCCTAGCAGAGTCATCAGCATAAACATGACAGAATCATCAGAATAATTATGCCTAACAGAATGTACATGTACATAACAGAATATGACAGCATAAACCTGCATAACAGCATAACCTGCTTTGGAATATGTGTTATTCCCATCATAGTAATGTCCTCTGTTGACACTAGTATGACGGAATAACCTCGCACCCTCAGTGTAGGCCGACACTGTCTAGACCTTCCCGCGGTGGGCTTCCACCTGCCGTGTGCCCCTCGGGACCCCTCGACAGTGGGCGGATATTGTACCCCCACCTAGGCTTGCCCCCTTTCGACAATGCAAAGGCGTGGTAACCGCACACCTCCAAGTATGCCATATCGACACCACCTGTGGCGGGTTTCCACATTCAGGATGCCTTGACCTCCTGAAGTGGGATCATAGTGTGGCTCACGTGATCACGGCCTTTTCAGCATGTGGCATATAGCCATTATCAGCATTGGGCATTTGCCCTTGTTCAGCATTGGGCATTTGGCCCTTTTCAGCAGTTCAGCCTTGGGCATTGGCCCTTTTCAGCATTTTCGGCATTTCTGGCTTTTCTGTACCTGCAGCATATCCTTGTTTCCTATGGTTCATTTCAGAATCTTTATTTATCTCAGATTTATTTCTAATCCTTTAACTTGGCGTAACATGAAAGCATGAAATGCTACACATTATATCACAGACTACATATCATTCACAGATTCATTTACGGCATATACTTCACATGTTCACATACAGCATATACTGCATATACTTCGGTTATCACTCATAATTCCAGCATGAAATAACAGATTATGTGCCTCAAGAGGAGTTCCATAAACATTCTGGTCTCAAGCCGCTCAGCGGAAACCATTGTCCGCTCGGCGGTTTGAGCTCTAGCGCTCAGCACTGAAAACATTCTCGCTCAGCGGTAGGAGCCTTATCACTCAGCGGTAAGGATCCCTTCGCTCAGCGGTCTGACAACTTTTAAAATATCTCCACGGACCCTTATTCTTTAAGAAAATATCTTTTCAGACTTTCCACGTGGCCTGCAGACCGCTCAGCGGTAACCGCCTTCCGCTCAGCGCTCTGAGTTCACGTGCAGTCCGCTCAGCGGCGCCAGAGCATCGCTTAATGGCTACTGGGCGAAACTGAAAACCGAATACACCATTTCTTCCATTTTTCTCTCCTTGCTTACCTTACTTGAGTTTTACACATATTTCACACATAATAAATCCTAGCTAATCCAGGTCACAAGACTCTTCAGAATCATCTTCCTACATCCTAACATCATTTCTAGCATATATGTTCATAAAATCACATAATCATCAAACATGCATAAAATCACATAAACATCATTCACCATCAAAGAGGTGAGGAACTAGAGTTACCCACTTCCTCAAGAGCTTGTTGATGCTAGAGAAAAGATGAAATCAAGCCTTGCTTGCTTGTTTGATGTTTCCTTGACCTAACATGAAAACCTTGGATGATTATGGAAAACCTAGGTTATGGAACTTTGATTCACCAAGGGATGAGAAGATAATCTTACTTGCTTGCTCTCTTAATGAATTTAAGAGAATTAAAGTGATGAAAGCAAAGGATAATGATTGAATTTTGGGTGAATATGGAGCTTTGAAATCTTGGGAGCTTAGGAGACTTAGGAAGATGAAAGATGAAATAACTTTTGTGTAAGTGTGTGGTGTGTCTTCGGGTAGGAGGCTGGCCGTGGGTAATATTTGCCGCCTTGGTCATCTATGATTTATTTTTCTTTCGGTGTGTTTTCGGTCATATTCGCTCGTTAACTATGTATGTACGGAAGTCCTAAAAATATTCCGAACATACCGTTGTAACCTATTAATTTTCCTTATTAACATTTAAATCTTAGTTGGAATATTCTTGAATTTATTTTCATATGAATATATTTTACAGACTCCTGTGAGTCGTGTTTAAATTACAATAAAACCCTAATTTCGATCCAAACGTCACCGGACGCCACGAGATCGCAGAATTATTATTTTTAATTAATATTATAGAAATAAAATTAATATTTGAATTTTATTTTATTTCTATCTCACATTTTCCTTCTTATTATATTTTTAATTATTTATTATGTGACATTTCAAATGAAGGGAAAAGTCGGGTTGTTACATTCCACCCCCCTTCGAAAAATTTCGTCCTCGAAATTGAAAGATAAGGATAACTCCATACCTCCCAAAATAACTCCGAATAGGCTTTCTTCATGTCCGATTCTAACTCCCACATCTGCTCTTCTACTTCTCCGTTCGTCCATATCACTCGTACCATAGGAACCTCTTTGTTCCTCGTCTAGCGAATCTTATGATCAATGATCCGTTACGGCGTGAGCGGTATGGATAAATCTTCTCTTAACTGTATCTGTTCTGGTTGAAGCACATGATCGGGGGATGCGTAATACTTGCGTAACTGAGAGACAACTGAGAGACATGAAAGATATTATGAAGATTGGCTAGGTTCGGCGGAAGAGCTATTCAGTAAGCTACCGGTCCAATTCGTTTCAGGATCTGGAAAGTTCCAACAATTGGGGGTTCAGCTTCCTGATCTTCAAGATCTTTCAATCGCCGGAGTAACCTTTAGGAAGACATGATCTCCCTCTTGAACTCGAGTGGTCTCCTCCAATTATCTGCATAGCTGTTCGGTCGGCTTTGCGCTGTAAACACTCTTTTGCGCAACAGTTTCATCAATTCTTCTGTTTCTCTGGCTAGGGCTCTTACCTATCATCATCCTAATTCCCATTATTCCTGATTGTACCCTTGTTCTCTTTCTTGGACATTATTCGTCTTCACTCTAAAGCTTATCAAGTTCTCCTATATTCAATTCTCCTATATCAAGTTCTTCTAGGTCTCCCATGTCTTAATCTTTAGGTGGAATCTGAGTTACATTCGTGGTTCTCATACTTCAGCCTCCTCATCTTTCTTCCATCTCCTTAAACTTATGTTCGCACTTACATCTTTATTCATGTTCTCCCTAGTTTTCTCCATGTATGTCTCTCTCTAATGACTAATTCACTTTATTTCCATACCTCACCTCATCTTTATACCTTCTTGTATACTCTTCTCTTAATTCTCTCGTTTGTCCACACTTGCTCACTAAGCCTTTTCACCATGTGTCTTCAGAACTTAGCCTTTCAAACCTTTTACTTCCCCAACAGAATATATTCTAACACTCATACGCTCGTCCTAGTCACTTAAGTTTCTCGTCTCTTCCCACACCTCCGGAAATTATTTCTGTAGGGTTAGAAAAGGTCTCCCGCTTCTTCAATCCTGCAAGGCACTTGCCTGCTCGGTCCTCCCTCTTCCATTTCTCTTACTACTGGTTGCTGTCAGATTTCTTACTAACATTTCCAAAATCTCGTACTTGTCTGCCCTCATCGCCTAGTTGCTCACGTCTATGCGAATGACGAATTCCTGCACCTCAAGCGTCTACTAAAACACCCTAGCTAACTGTTTACGCGTATGTCGCAAACACTGCTTACTAGGTTGTTATCTGCTTTGGTTGGGGTTACTTTTAGCCCCTAGTTTTACACTTGAAAATATTTCTTATTTGAAAATATGAACCGTTTTGAAACTTTTTCGTTCTATACGTGTATTATAAAAAATGAGCCTCGCGTCAGATAGAATTTATAATGCAAGCGTTAAAACTTTATACTACACGAATAATTGCTCCAATATAACAACATCAAACAATAAGCAAACAAGTGGTCCATAGCATGTCATCAACAACATTTACATAGATATTATCTTAAATAATACATACACATAAGTTCTCATAAAAGTACAATACATGGATTGTAACATCCTTAGCCTAGCTCTCGTTATTCTATTCCTTGATTCATTGTCTTCAAGGCCGCTGTTGCGTACATCAAGTTGAAGTCCTGCCTTGCTCACCTAGAACCATAAAGGAGCGAGTATGAGAACTCTATGTTCTCAGTGGGAAACCTTGGTTGCAACTCATTTTTAGTCTCATTTATGATTCCGCCACTCAGGGGTCTCTAGGTGTCACAGTTATACTACGTCCCTACCAGTTATAAATTTCCAACCTAATCCTGAGCAGCTACCTATCTTACTAAGTGTTTGAGGGAGTCTAATCTTTTCGTTACTATGTCATCTGTTTTCTACCTTAGCTCATAGGGAATAAATTCTCAATCAACATTCATCATTCATCATAAATTCTCAATCAACATTCATCATTCATCACTCATATCATGGGACCGTCCACACGTGATGCAATGCACATCCTAGGACCGTCCACCCGTGATGCAATGCACATCCCTAGAACCGTCCACCCGTGATGTATTAGACACCCTGGAACTGTCCACCCGTGATGCATTACGCACCCTAGGACCGCCGTCCGCATGGAATGCCTCCTACACCCTAGGACCGCCGTCCACACGGAATGCCATCCACACCCTAGGACTGCCGTCCGCTCGGATTGCCATCCACACCCTATGACTGTCGTCCACTCGGATTGCCATCTACACCCTAGGACTGCCGTCCACAGTTCAACATCCAATATAGCAACCACACATATATCATTCAATCCATATCATTTTCAACCACGAGTCACATATATTCCCAACCACTATTTCCATAATCACAAAGCAACCATAAGTTCCACAATCAAA
>QANU01087068.1:187972-263153 GCA_003254905.1 Nissolia schottii | reverse complement strand
TGGCGCAAAATCCGTGGCAAAGTCAGCATTAAAAATCCTCAGCAAATCTTTGACCAAATCTTTTTGAATTTGAATTTAATCTTGAATTTATTGGTCTCAATCTTCTCTTCAAATCTCTTTGAAATTTATATCTTATCAAATCTCCTTCAAATCCTCAATGATCCTCTTGACAATTTATTTTCTGCAATTAAAATAGAAAACTAAAAAAGAACAAAAGAAATCTACACATTAAATTCTAAGATAAAGTAGTGCTTAAAATTGCATTTTTCTCAATTTCTCACAAAAGAGGATAATGTGCAAAACATATTAATTAAGCATTAAAATTACACATTTTTAATATACAATGTTCAATTATAGAATAATAAAATAGGGTACAAAGTACACCTATCAACCGCACACCTCCAGGTATGCCATATCGACACCACCTGTGGCGGGCTTCCACATTCACGATGCCTTGACCTCCTGAAGTGGGATCATAGTGTGGCTCACGTGATCACGGCCTTTTCAGCATGTGGCATATAACCATTATCAGCATTGGGCATTTGCCCTTGTTCAGCATTAGGCATTGGCTCTTTTTCAGCATTGGGCATTTGGCCCTTTTTCAGTAGTTCAGCCTTAGGCATTGGCCCTTTTCAGCATTTTCAGCATTTCTGGCTTTTCTGTACCTGCAACATGTTATCCTTGTTTCCTATGGTTCATTTCAGAATCTTTATTTATCTCAGATTTATTTCTAATCCTTTAACTTAGCGTAACATGAATGCATGAAAGGCTACAGATTATATCACAGACTACATATCATTCACAGATTCATTTACGGCATATACTTCACATGTTCACATACAGCATATACTGCATATACTTCGGTTATCACTCATAATTCCAGCATGAAATAACAGATTATGTGCCTCAAGAGGAGTTCCATAAACATTCTGGTCTCAAGCCGCACAGCGGAAACCATTGTCCGCTCAGCGGTTTGAGCTCTAGCGCTCAGCACTGAAAACATTCTCGCTCAGCGGTAGGAGCCTTATCGCTCAGCGGTAAGGATCCCTTCGCTCAGCAGTCTGACAACTTTTAAAATATCTCCACCAACCCTTATCCTTTAAGAAAATATCTTTTCAGACTTTCCACGTGGCCTGCAGACTGCTCAGCGGTAACCGCCTTCCGCTCAGCGCTCTGAGTTCACGTGCAGTCCGCTCAGCTGTGCCAGAGCATCGCTCAGCGGCTACTGGGCGAAACTGAAAACCGAATACACCATTTCTTCCATTTTTCTCTCCTTGCTTCCATGGAACCTTACTTGAGTTTTACACATATTTCACACATAATAAATCCTAGCTAATCCAGGTCACAAGACTCTTCAGAATCATCTTCCTACATCCTAACATCATTTCTAGCATATATGTTCATAAAATCACATAATCATCAAACATGCATAAAATCACATAAACATCATTCACCATCAAAGAGGTGAGGAACTAGAGTTACCCACTTCCTCAAGAGCTTGTTGATGCTAGAGAAAAGATGAAATCAAGCCTTGCTTGCTTGTTTGATGTTTCCTTGACCTAACATGAAAACCTTGGATGATTATGGAAAACCTAGGTTATGAAACTTTGATTCACCAAGGGATGAGAAGATAATCTTACTTGCTTGCTCTCTTGATGAATTTAAGAGAATTAAAGTGATGAAAGCAAAGGATAATGATTGAATTTTGGGTGAATATGGAGCTTTGAAATCTTGGAGCTTAGGAGACTTAGGAAGATGAAAGATGAAATAACTTTTGTGTAAGTGTGTGGTGTGTCTTCGGGTAGGAGGCTGGCCGTGGGTAATATTTGCCGCCTTGGTCATCTATGATTTATTTTTCTTTTGGTGTGTTTTCGGTCATATTCGCTCGTTAACTATGTATTTACGGAAGTCCTAAAAATATTCCGAACATACCGTTGTAACCTATTAATTTTTCTTATTAACATTTAAATCTTAGTTGGAATATTCTTGAATTTATTTTCATATGAATATATTTTACAGACTCCTGTGAGTCGTGGTTAAATTACCATAAAACCCTAATTTCGATCCAAACGTCACCGGACGCCACGAGATCGCAGAATTATTATTTTTAATTAATATTACAGAAATAAAATTAATATTTAAATTTTATTTTATTTCTATCTCACCTTTTCCTTCTTATTATATTTTTAATTATTTATTATGTGACATTTCAAATAAAGGGAAAAAGTCGGGTTATTATAGTTTGTGCACTGATTATGTTAATGTTTGTGTACATCAAGTAACGTAACAGATGAGTTCCAATATACGTTAGCAATGAATTTTGGGCTGGAATGAGGACCCACACAGAGGAGCGAGAGCATGCATGCATTCTTTAATGGATACTTAAACCCAAAGAGTAGCTGGGAGCAATTTGTTAAGCAATATGATAATGCTCTCGCATCGAAGGCTAAAAAGGAGCTTGAGCTAGATGTTGCTAGCTTCAAGACAACAATTCCATGTGTGACAACATCTTTGATTGAGAAGCAATTTCAACCGAAGTACACGCATGACAAGTTTTGCGGGGTACAAAATGAGTTCAGAGCAAAGGTAAATTGCAACACATTGCTTAAAGACAAGCAAGGCACCAAATTATTCTACACCGTTGCTGAAGAAGTTGAGGCCAATGGTAAGTTAAGAGAGTTACCGTATGATGTGTTGTTCGATGGAGACTCCAACAATGTTAGTTGTCAGTGCTATCTTTTTGAATCAAGGGGGACCATTTGTCGGCATTCTTGCCATGTTTATGTGCATTTAAATATCTCCGGTTATTTATTTATTTCATAGGTGAAATGCTAACTTAAGAGTTTGAAGGTGATGTCCCAAGCAACAGCAGATTAAGGTAAATATGTCAGATGGTAGATTTGAGAATGTTAATGACAACAATATTGATGAGGAATTACAAGGTGGGGAAGCATCAATGGGGTCTTATTCTCACTAGTGCACATCCTTTGACTTGAATGAAGAAGCTTGCAGTGATATGGAGGAGGAGTGTGCTGAGGAGAATGAAAAAAAGGATGATGAAGGGAAATCGAGTAATAATCATAGAAACAATAATGAAAGAAGAACAGGACGGAGTGGTGTGAGGCAGTATGTAAGATCAAAGATGCCTAGGCTCAGGTGGACTCCAGACCTTCATCACTCCTTTGTCCATGCTATTGAGAGGCTTGGCGACCAAGAAAGTCAGTACTCATTATAGGGATGAAAAGAAAGAAAGGCTTAAATTAAAATATGTTTCATTAAATATTGGTGTATATATGCAGGAGCAACACCCAAGTTGGTGCTTCAGTTAATGAATGTCAGAGGACTCAACATTGTTCATGTTAAGAGTCACTTGCAAGTATCTTATATTCCAGATGTATCGAAGTAAGAAACTTGATGAGGCTGGGCAAGGTGAGGACTACTATATGATGAATATTGTTAGTTGCGTGCAATTAAACCTCTTAATTACGTGTAAAACAAGCTTGGAAAACAGATTGATTAGTATCTTCCTTAGTGTTGCGGGGAGAGGAGAGTATGGGAAAGAACACCTTTTCTTGCATCTTCATGTCACTAGTATTAGTCTCTTGTTCCTTAACAATTCTGGCATTTGGATTGAAAGTTGAAGAATTATATGTATTGATGGTTTGATATGGCTTAGGGAAGGGGGTTAAATCTAAGCAAACAGATTTTCAGAAAATTACATTCCTTTCTGATCAGAAAAGTTATCTCTTGAAAACTTAGGAGATAATCTCCTTATGTTCAAGGAGACAACTTTTCTGAAATATGAAATAATGCTTTTTCAAAACAGAAATGGACCTTCTTTCTAAAGTTCAAAAACACAAAAAGTGAAGGAAATAAGAAAATAGAACACACAAAGTTTATACTGGTTCGACTCCCAAATGTTAGGAATCTACGTCCAATTCTTCAATTACTTCAAAGTTCTAATTTTCTTTCACAAATCTGCCAAATACAAACACCAATAACAACGTCTAAATATCTCTCAAATAAACCTCACAGAATTTCAAAAACAAAGAAATTGAAATATGGCTTTTCTCTAAAAAAAAAAAAAACTCTCTCTTGACTCACACTCTTTTTGCTCTTAATAACTCTCAAATAAAATAAGTTTTTCTCACCAAAAATAAAACAAAGGAATCACAAAACAAGTGCAGGAAAAACAAATTCAGAATACGAGATTTTGAGAGGAGAAAAAGATGAAAGAATTCTTCAATGGTAGGTTTTTTAGTTGGCTTTTGGTTCTCTCCTTTTCTACCTTTTGAATGATCAAATCATCTCTTTTTTATACTTGATCATGTCCTTCAATGTCATAATAATAACTAAATATGTTTTTAGTCAGATTTTAAATTTTATATTTTATCTCTCAATTTTTTTAAAAAAATAAATCGTCCCTCTATCTTTATTTATTTTTATTTTAGTCATTGCCGTCAAGTTAAACATTTAATGGTTGACGTGACAGTTAATTTTGTCATATAAGTTAGGCATCCACAAAAATTTGCACATGTCACTGCAGGTAAATTACTACGTAACCAAGTTAATTATCACATCATGACGAAAGAAACTAAATATAAAAAAAATTAGAGGGATGATTTTCTAACAATTTTTTTTAGAGAAAAAATATAAAATTAAAATGTTTAAGGAAATAAAAACATAATTACCCCTAATAATAATAATAATATTTGCAAAAAAAATAATACTCTAATGAAAAAAAAATCTGAAGCTTCCTTTCCCATGATCCTGTGACGGCCATGGATGACGATTGAGGAGAGAACAAAAATCAGTAGAGAGAGATCTGTTTCAGTTTTAGACTCTCTCAACACCTTCACTTTATTATTATTGTTTCACTCTTTTGTGTTAATGTTTTTTGCAACTTCGGACCCAATTCACAACATAACATTACTACCCACATTACTCCATAGAGATCTGCTCCTCCTTCTTCCTCTCTTTCGCCGTCAACAAAAATCACAATCAGGTGCCAACTTCTTCTCCCTCCCCCACATTCATTCGTAATTATATAACTGACACTGATGCATCATCTTCTTCTTCCTTCTCTTCACCCTATTTCGGTGGTTATATATGTGCATCTGCATCACACCGACACAGCACCCAAGCTACACCTCAGTAAACTAACCCGTAATCTTCATTTGGGTCTTACCCTTTTCTCTTTTGTCTCTTTTTTCTCTTTTTCCCCTTTTCCCCCTCTTTTTCATCTCAAAGTTTTGGTTTTTAACAAGTCCTGATTTTATGGTATTCGGTAATTTGTATGGATCAGTTTCTTACGTCGTTTTGGATTTTGAAAAAATAAAATCAAGAAAACTAAATAAAGAAACCTAAAACTTACCTTACCCCTTCAGACCGCGAATCCGCTGCTCCTCCATCTGCAATCCGCGACGGCGGCGCATTCCGCTGCTCCTCCATCTGCAATCCACAACGCCATCCGCTGCTCCTCCACCTCCCTCCTCTAAGATTTGTAGCTCTGTTAATTTGTAATCTGTATATTCTAATTTTTCTTCCTTGTTTCTTGCTTTGCCGCCCTCCATTCTCGGATTCTTACTGTTTGTCTGATCGAAGTCATATTGGGTGCATTCTCTGTTCTGAACTTCTGATTGAAATTGAAGTGATATTCTGGTGTTTTTCTTTGAATTTGAGATTTAGTGTTGAACAATTTAGCTTAATTTAATGTTGAAATGGTTATGTTTCTTTTAGTTATCTTGTAACTTTTTTTTTTTATTATATATATTTGGCATACCCATACCCCTGTTTTTTAAAAATTTCGTATCCGTATCCGTACCCATGCAACATAGGTGTGCATCTTTCTCTGGTTACAAGTCCCATGAGTTATGCGAATAAAAAAAAAGTGTCATTTTTTTTGCTCATATTCCCTCTTTTTGTTATACAGTTACAGTAATGACAAGCTGAGGAAAAGAATCAAATATGGAGGGTGATCTTCAAAAGACTCTATCTTTGCGCCTAAATCGTAGAGGAGACCGAAATAATCAAAACCCACCTGCCAAAGGTAACAAAGGACTCAGGACTACGTTATATTACTCACTTTCACAAATGCCATAAACTGTTTTGGTCCTTTAGTTTGTTGAGAATGTGAAATCATTTGTTCTTTTTGGTGTCTTTCTTTGCTAGATGACATGCTAGGGGAGTCAGTAATTAGTTTGGCTATGGTAGATATACTAAGTTTGTACTTTTTTTTCCGTTGGCTATGCAGATTCTGAAGAGGGCTTGTTTTCTTCAGGGAGGGTATCCCAAGATTACCCCATGAAGATTGTTTGGAAGAAAGGGTTTATTCGGTTGGTTCTTGTTGCAGGGATCCTGTGGATGTTATTAATTCTTGTTGCACTGTTGTTCCATATATGGTCTTGTCAATCTTCTGTCTCCTTTTTATCAGGTTGGTGAGGCTCTTAGTTCATTCCGTTACTTCTTGGGAATCTTCTTAATCTTTTTGTTAACTCTTCTTGATCGGATTACTTAAATTCTTCATCTAATCTGTAGGGTAATAGGCAGAATTGAATAGATAAAATCACTTCAGTTTTAGCTTTGCTACTTGCAGATTTTAGTTGTCTGGTATCACAAAACCAACAGTTAAAGGAAGTCATTCATAGATATTAGCCTTTGAAAAGAACAGTTTTGATATTCATTTCACCATGAGTCATAGATAATGTTGAATTCTATGCATCTCTCTATTAAAAATAGCATATTTCTTTAGTTGTATTTACTGTGGATTTAGGAAGCGTAAGAAGTAGGAACTATCTAATTTCTTAGAATAGTAGAATATGTCTAGTTACTGGAAAATGAATTTAGTGTGATTAATTGCTATATAAGAAATCTATTCCCATTTTCATTCCAGTTACTCTAGATATTTCTAGATATTTTTCCTTTTAACTATTCAATGATTGAGAGGGGTTTTCTGAAGGGAAGGCTGCGTACTTGCATTTTATCTATATTCAGATTTAGTTTCTTAAGAATAATTTTGGAATTACAAATAGTCGCAATCTCATTGGAGGATTTAGATACAAATTTGCTATGAGTAGGGTTATAACTTGTTGGGACGTTCTGTTAGATCATTAAGTTGTATGTTTCACCAAATTTGTCTTGGTGCTCTATTTCTTCAATAGAATAGTCAACGTATTGTAAGAGCTTCTGATAATATACAATTTTCTGCTTGACCTGCAGCTATGTGTAACAAAGATAGCAAGGTGTACACCATGTTAGACACTATGGGGCTTGTAACAAAACCTCACAGTAAGATTCTTACGGTTATGCCCCCATTTGTTCCTTTTTAGGCTTCATCGCTTAACCAAATAACAACAGGTGTTTGGTTTTGATGTTGCTTGTCTCCATTAGGATGTCCGATTCCTCTTTCAAATGACCCTGATAAAATAGTTATCCCGCCTGGACGAACTTTGGACAAAATTGTCAAAAAGTTATCGTATGTTATTGAAGATGAGGTTCCACATAATGGGTCTCAATCATCTCCTCTGTTTGGAGGCCATATAAGTTGGAAGCAGAGGGAGGAAAGTTACAAACTAAAATCAAATATGAAGGTAAATTAATTACCATGATTTAGTTAAGTTTATTTTGGTTGCAATTGCTTTCAGATTTTTGTAAGATTGTGCTGTGGTTACTAACGAGTCTTGTTTTCCCATGTTCTTCACCCCCAGGTGCACTGTGGATTTATCCGAGGTGGTGGTGCTGATATGGATCCTCTAGACATCAGATATGTTAAGAGATGCAAATTTGTCGTTGCATCTGGCATTTTCGATGGGTATGATCTCCCTCATCAACCATCAAATATAAGCCTCCGCTCGAAGAAGCTCTTTTGCTTTCTTATGGTGGTGGATGAGGTATCTCTGAAATTCATGAGGGAAAATGGTACTGTCAAAGAAGAAAATGATGGTGGAAAGTGGGCAGGAATCTGGCGTCTTATTCTTCTTAAGCATCCACCTTATGATGAACCAAGAAGGAACGGGAAGGTTCCTAAGATTTTAACTCACAGGTTGTTCCCTCAAGCACAATATAGTTTATGGATAGATGGTAAAATGGAGCTGATAGTTGATCCATTGCAAATCCTTGAGAGGTACTTATATCTTTGGTCACAGTTTATGCCTACTTTTCTGATAATATGAACATTTTAAAGATGTTTGTGATGACTGTAACCTGTTAAGACCATGTTTATACCACTTAGATACCTGTGGCGTGGGAAGCATACATTTGCCATTGCTCAACATAAGCATCACCGTAGTATATATGAGGAGGCTGATGCAAACAAGAGGCGAAAGCGATATGCACGACCCCTAATTGATCTCCATATGAAAATATACTATTATGAAGGAATGAAGCCATGGAGTGCAAAGAAAAAGACTATTAGTGGTAAGAAAGGAAATTAAACCATTTTGGTTTTGCGTTTTATTTCTACTGTTTGATTTCACCAGCAGTTTTGTTTGTCATTCTGAATTCTTTGGATTTTATCACTTGAGCCGCAATAATAATTCTTTCATCAGTATGAAAATTTTGAATGGCTTCTAGTTAGGTTCAAAATGAAAGGTCACCAGACTACACCACATGGATATGAGCTTTATCTTGTTTTCTGTTATGCAATTTTCAGTGGTGTAGCTTTGAACTAGTGAACTTTCATATCAAGTCCTTGTGCATAGTGATGTCACATTGTTAACAGTAATGTATTCAATTTCAGATGTGCCGGAGGGAGCCGTAATCATTCGAGAACATACTACAATGAACAACTTGTTTAGCTGCTTGTGGTTCAATGAGGTTCATCTCTTCACACCAAGAGACCAACTGAGTTTTGGCTATGTTGCATGCAGATTAGGGGAACCCTTCAACCTGTTCATGTTTCCAAACTGTGAATACAATTCACTGTTTTTGTTGCACCCTCACACAAGAGAGCACTCTTCTCCCATTGAATGGGTTAAGCAGTTGGATGAACTCAAGAATAACAACTTGAAAGAAAGTAGGGGAGGATTAGGCTTGTTTACCCCTTATCCAGGGGATCTCAAATCAGTTGTTCTGCCTCATGTAACTAGAACATCAAAAGCAGGCTGAGTTTTTTGTTTTATTATTTTAATATATTCATTTGTTGTGTGTTTCTTAACTTAGAAGGATTTATTGTGAGTTTTGCTTAATCTTAATGAAAGTAAAGGAAAAGATCAGCTTTTAGAGGATGAAATCAAAGGTCGAGTTTGCCTTCCTACCTTTCCTTCAGTTGTTCATTACTAAGGTCGATATTCAAAACTTCATTTCTAAGGTTTCAAAATTAATGTTAAATATATTTAAAATACGCCAAAGCTGGCGATGGTAAGAGTCAAATAAACCCGAAGAAATCATTCAGATTTATTCAACTTTGTTTTTTTCCATTTGAAAATGTCAAACTTAAAAGTTTAGATGAAGTAAGAAATTTTTTACTCCCTAAAAAAGTATATCAAGAAGCCAAATTACTCATTCTCACGTGAAAATAATGGTATCCAAACAAGTACTAAGAAATGTGATTGTATTAGAAATGACTAGAATGTAATACAACTACATTTTCATATTTTAGAGGAAAGTGTTGAAGTTATCATAAGATCACTACTCAAATTGAAAAATGCTATGATGTGCACAATGCTAGTCAGTGGCTAAATGAATTCGCATATAACACAATTTCCTTCAGAAATATAAGGCAAGACGAAAAATTATCAGTTGCAATGCAATTTCCTTGAGCCAACTAAATTAAATGATAATCTCCCAATAAATAGTAGAAGTACGTTCTTATAGATGTGACACAGATTGTATTATTATCTTTCAGAAAGAACTATTGCCTCTCATGGGTTGTATGTTGACCATCTTTGATCACGCCAACGTAATTGATGTCCAGGAACCCTTCCAGATGAAGAATTACTAGAGTTTCTTCCAGATGAAGAAGTGTTCGATCCGGGACTAGTCTGAGTACTTTGTCGGGCCCGAGGCGGAGGTGGTGGCATTCTTGTCAAAGATGTCATTGTCCCAGGGCTCAATTCTCTATATTGTTGGTGAACTTCACGAGGCATTCTTGAAGATGACAGATTAGTTCTCCATCTAGCTGTGCGATTTGCATCCCGGTTGTGCCATGATGATAAATTAGTTCTCCATCTCTCCGGTTGATGTGCCGAAGGTAAATTGGATCTCCATCTAGCTGGTTGATTTGTCTGCATATCATCCAATATCCGGTTCATTGTTCCAGACCTTCTGTCATGTAATGGCACTCTATGTCTAGAATTGGACACCAAATTAGTCATCCGGTTAACATCTTCAATAGAAGAAAATATTTCATACAGGAAAAAGGACATCAATTCGGCTAGACCACCAGTCAAAATGGGGTCACTGTTGTATTCGACAACAGAACTCAGACCCCCAGTCAAAATGATGTTGCTATCGTATTCAACAACAGAACTCGGGCGGATTGTGCTAAACAGATCTTCCAAGTCCCTTTCCTGTTCCATCCTTAACCAATCACCCTGTCGGGAGGGATCCACCTCCGACGGTCGAACAGAAGGATGCTCAGACCTAGCATGCTTCCTAAGTTCTGAATATGTCCCCTGGAATTCGCACGTCTCAGAAGAGCAACTCCTTGATTTAGAATTCATATACCAACGTGCAGGCTCCAAAACCATATATCCATAAATCCCTCCCCGGCAAAGAGGGCAGATGAGCTTTGGTTGCAACTGGCTCCCACGTTGCAAGGAGTGACCAGGCTCTGGCTGAACATCCCTACTATGAGAGGTTGTGCTTGTGAGAGGAATTTCTTGCAGTATTGTTGATGAGAGATGAGAGGCAAATGACTTACAAAACTGGTCAAGGCAATTGGAGTGCCGGTAACTGGTATTGCACATATAAGGACGGCAGCCCATCTCATGGGAAGAACATTTAAGAAGAACGGCATTATGAGGGGATTCCATGCAAATAGGACACCTAGCATCCTCCCATTCTTTCATGTCATCAACCGATCCCAGCAAAGTTATGGGTCTGTTGTGCAGCTCATCGTTTTTGGAGTTGGAAGGGTAAGGATATGACCTAGTAGAATCAATAGACGGGGACTGCACTCTTCTAACTTTTGGCATTTTTGAAATTCAAGTTGTTGCTGCTAATAAACTCTGCCTCATATCAAAGAACCAAAAAAAAAACATAAAATCAGTGATGATATATGAAGTGTTAAAGCAAAACAAGTCAGCAATATTAAGAAAACCCCAAACATCATTAGAATACTCTCCCTCATTCCTCACACAATTTGTTTAGGAGATAAAAGCAATTAATTCTTAAATCTGCCCATGAATATTGAAGTTTTGAAGATTGGGTCAACCTAGCAAATTTAGTTGGAACCAGAAAGATGCAAAATTTAAAATATGGCATGGTCTATGAGTTTCATTATAAACAGCCTTCATAATAAAATCTATTATGCAAACACATTGAAACAGAATACCAGCATGGCTACATCAATGAGTCTATAACAATATAAATGGCAACCATAACAATTAGACATTTCAGAAGATTGACACTTAGGGTGTGTTTGCGAGTTGGATTTAAGAGGGAAAGGAAAGGTTTTGGGGGGCCTCAAAATCACAACTAAGCCCTCCCCACCCCCAAAAACGTTTCTTTTCCCTCCTAAACCCAACTCGCAAACACACCCTTAGTATCAAAAGAAGTACTTCATCAAACCAGAAACAACAATTAACTAACTTCAAACAGAAAAATTAACTCAAGCATAAAGTGACTCTCCAACCCTGGCACAAGCTGCACAACTATTATTTGACACACTATAATAGCTGGACTGATCTAGTTATCAATCTACCACAGGAAACACAGGAAATAAAGAGGAGGTGGGGGCAACTGTACCAAAAGAAACAGCCAAGGAATAAACATGCTATGACAATTTTGAACCCGTTTTATCTTGAGATTTCCAATTCCATATAAGCTGGAGTTATAAAGAAACTAGAGATAAGTTAAAGGCAAATGACACACTAAACGCAATAAAGGTTTTTAATGCCCTAAAAGGCAAGAGGCACCAAAGATCACGCACACCACTAACTAAAAGAAGGTTTTAGCATTAGAAAGGGACTAGCATCCTCTACAGTGAGGGTGGCTGTAAAGCGAGAAAGTGAGGGGTTATCTACCCTTGGATCAATAAAGGGCACCCCTCTCTATCTCACTTTTGAGAAGCTAAACCCTATAGAAAGGGACCAACAAAATATGAGTCTCTAGCATTGATTATACATATAAACTAACTAGCCCAGCAAAACATTGACAGTGGAAATTGAAGACCATGTTGAATTTTACAATGCCCTAAGCTGCATGCAGCCAAGAATCCCAAAGAACAATAACTAATTATCCTCTCAAAATTCGAAATTGCCCCACTTTAGCATCACATCTAGCAAGCTATATGACAGAGTCATCATTCTAGATGGCTTTAATTGTTCTTCTGGGCAAGAGTCGAATTTACCGGAATCAGTCTCAAACTCGTCCAAAGACACTAGAATCCCTATGCATGCAGTCCACCCATGATGAAAAACATAAGAAACATGTCCAAAGATGCAAACTTTGTTGCAATTCACCACAAATTAGCACTGTTTTAAAGGGAATCATACAAAACATCGCAAACACAACGCTGCACAACAACTTGCTCAGAAGAAAACATCAATATGCACAGCATCACAACGACAAAATGCAGAGAGAGAGAGAGGGAGAGAGAAAGTGATAGGGTTATTTAGGGCAAAACCTGGAAAGTGGATTGATAGAATAGATCAAAAGATTGCAGCTCGATCTTTCGGTAACACTATATATAAAGGGTTCGATTTTGATTATTGAAATATAATTTTATTTTAAACCCTAACACTTACGATGGAGAACTTGCCAAATTTGTGCTCTCTTTCTTGGGTTAATTCATTCACCCCTTTCTCTTTCTTTTTCTTTTTCCTTTTCCTTTTTCCTATTTGTTTTTTTAAATAATAATAACTCTTCGCAGTTCTCTCCTTCTCAGTCGGTCTTCTCCGTTTTTTTTCTGGGCTTTGGGATTCCCCAAACGAATATTGGGCCTTTATGGGCCTTGAAAACTGACGAGGTTTAAAGGTGAAGTAGTTTGGGCTCTAACTAAAAACTAAATTCCACATTTATTTTTTTTTCCATCTAGGTCTTGTTTTAACTATTGGCATTTAAACTTTATTACAAAAATCTTGACTAATTTAACTTGACTTAATTATAGGCTCTTACAATAGAGTAAGAATTCTCGAGACTACTGGTTAAAGAACTAAGAACTAACCCTACATTGAGTTTTAGCGCTCACATTTATAAAATCCTTAAAACAAATCATTCTTTTACAATGAATTTCTCCATTAATTTACATAAATCTAAACATCAATGTGCGTATATTGTGTACACTTTAGAGTTACCTATTATGCACATCAACGACATCAATAAGGAACGCTTTCATTCTCATTCAACACAATGGCGAGTATTAACATACAACATTCAATAGGTGATGACTGCCTCAAAAGGCCCGAAAGGTCTTTAAAAGATTTTTTTTCTTTTTAAATATTTGGTCAAAGGAGACGAATAATTCGAACAGATAGATTTACCTGATCCAAGCAACACGGAATGAATGAATCATTCTTACATTCCCATCACAAATAAAAGGCAAAATGTAATGTGAAATATTTTGCATAAACCATGCTTTTTCCCTTGACTCTTTCATTAACCATGTTGGCCATTCTTTAAATTTGTTAGGAAATAATATGGAAAACTTAACTAAATCCATCACTCCTAGACTCATACACATGTGAGAAGAGTCCCACTTCTACAACAAAAATACTTTTTCAAAGTTAAACCACGTATGATTTGTGATCATCCATACTTCCCCAAGGGAGAGTAAAGAAAGACGTGGCACATTTTACACGCACTAACAACCCCATATGATGGTGTCACATTTGTACATATGTACATGGAATCTCTAGTAGTAGCACCTTTTGAGCACAAGTAAACTCATTATTCCATGTTGAAGACTGAACGAAAGAAATTCTTCCCTTGTATTAATTAGGGGGTGGGGCAAAATAGGCCCTAAAATAAATTTTACAATATCCATTCTACAATGTGAAAAAAGAAAAGAATATGCCTATGTGAATCAATGGAAATAATAACAAAATTTTGTACGCTTAGTTGTTACCTATTCACACACACAAAAAAAAAAAAGAATAAATCAATGGTGATAATAATCCTATTCACTCATGAGGTGTGAATAACTGGTATCACTGATGTTCCTCTGATCAATGGGAAGAATTCTGGTCTTGAATTCAAGTTGTGTTCATTTTGTGTTTCTGGTGATGTGTCGCCAAGGAAACTTGCGACTGAAGAAACACTAGGACTCAACCCAGAGGCGGTTCTGGTTGCAAAGGATGATGGTTTCGAGCGGGAGCCGCTTCTTGGAGACAGGTTAACTTGCTCCAAGGCTCGGAACTGGAGCTCGCAAGGGTAGTCTCTCACGCAGCCTATGCGCGGTCCGGCTCCAGTTGTCCATTTGCACGACAACTGCTTGCCCAATTGGTATGATTTCATTCCTTTATGCGAGTTGATTCTTTTGAGTATCGACTCTTTTGGAATGGTTTCTACCTCATTGTCACCGTCTTCTTTGTCACATGATTTTTGCTTTGGAGTCGCGTGATCTGGCTCCAATGCAAACGCTTGTTGTTCTGTTTCTTGGCCAGCTGTAGGAGATTCGATTTCAAAACTCTCAGCACCTCCTTCCTCATTTTCTAGTCCTTCAACGCCCCTTTTCGGTATCTGAAGACTTTTTAGTTCTCTTCCAAGGATCTGGAATTGCCTTGCGGCAGGCGCGATTGATGCAGAAGCCTTCTTGGTTTCCATCAAATTGGCCTCATCCTCTTCAGTTGAGTCTTGGACAATGGTGTCTTCAGTCTCCAAGGAACTCATGTTCTCAGTGAAGTCTTCTTCAGATGAGTGGCTTCTGAGGTGACCACTGCTCCTTAGTGAACCAAATTCATCGGCCTCATCAACCGGAGCCATCTGCAAGCAGAAAAGTGAATTTAATCAGAATATGTTTGTTTATTTTTCTAATCTTGAAAACAGATCTGAATCATTACAAAATGATGTAAAGAAATTTGTCTTTTCAAATTTAAATACCTTAACATCCAAGAGGCTCACATTGTTCTCCTGAAGGAATGAAATGAACTCCTTAAAATTATCTGCAGTCGGACGATAATGACCGCTGTGAGGCCAAACCGCCTGTCAAAATGAAACAAAAAAAATCTCATTACTCGGCCGCCTACGGCGAAAGTAACAAAAATAACAAAACTTGTGAGCTTTCTTCCAGTTTTATTATACCTTCAAGACACCGCGTTCAATCACTAGTCTCCCAGCAGAAGAGGTTGCTCCACCGGCCAAGAAGCTAGAATGCTGAAACGAGCCTTTCTTCTTCTTGCCAACATACAATGCCTTAGATGTGCTAAGGACAAAGATCCACTTGGCGTGCGTGTCTTCTCCGCTGGTGTCAAGGAGCTCTCCTGATTGTTTGTAGTAGAACTTTCCATCCTCCACAACAACTTCGTAAGCCAACCTTTCCATCTGGAAGAAAGAAAAAACAAAAATTATGATCGAGTTTGAATCAAAGGTGACTCAAGTAAATATGTCTAATAACGGAATGTTCACGCATAAATGTAGGAAACCTTACCGGACCAAGATATTTGATACACTGCTGTTGAAGTTTAGTACGCGAGCACTTTTCAAGATTCACTTCTCTTCCTTCTCCTATGTCTAGCCTGCAATTCCAAATCAGAAAGCCTAATTTCAGATTCCAGAGTCTTACAAAAAGTAAATGAAAATAGTAGCCTAAATTGTAAGCCAAAAAAAACAACAATTTTACAAAGAATTTTACCAGTAGAAGAAGGGTTCTCTGCACTGACACTGAAGCCATTTATCATAATAAAAGTGTAGATTATGTCCATAGCGATGGCGCGGGTCAATCTGTTTCACACAACAAAAAACATGCCAGTAAGTAAGAATCAATCAATGACTGCCGGATCAAATTTTCTATAGATAAAGAACAAGTAACTAACCGCTTCAAGCCAGTGCTGCAGAGCGAGCTTTTGGGCTTTATCATCTTTCGATAAACCTTTTCCAACCTGCAATGACAAAGAGATGTTTAATATAGCTTCTTACAGCTTGAAATCAGAACATAAACTAAAATGAATAAAACTTCTGAAGCAGAATAATATTAGAAGCTATACCTTGGCAGCTCTGGTTCTGGCTCGAGACCAACGCGAAATGGCGGTTTCATGCTTCTCAATGTCAAAGAAAGATATAGAGCTGCGCTTGAGTTCGGCGAAATCTAAGAGCTTCCACCTATTCATAATAAGATCACACAAAAACATGTTAGAAACACATTAAGTTCTTTAAAAGAAGGTAAAAGGTTCTAAGGGCAAATTAATTAAGTACCAGCTTTGTTCGACGAGAATCGCACAATCGGCTAGCTTTCGCCTCGTGCGGAAGCTCTTGTACACTTTCTGCAATTTAAGTGCAGCCATGTGTTTGGGGCTGTTTGGATTCAAGAGTGCTGATTGGATTGTTTCTGTTTCACAATCTGACTGAAATGAATGATCATCCGTCTCTTTGATCCTTTTGCTAATCTTCGAGTTCTCTTGGTGGAATGAGAGATCGTTGGCCGATATTGTGATATCCACATCTTTTCGTTTGAAGCTCACTGATGTCTCAATTGTCATCTTTCCAGAACCTAGGGATTTAAGGATGGTGGCATCCGAGTCCTTGTTGTTGAAACTGACTGATCTTACCGGAGTCTTGATTTCATTGTTGCCAGAGCCAAAGTTGATTGATTTTACAATCACTGAGTCTAGGCCCTCTTCGAAATCATTGTACTTCGCGAATGGACATGAGAAAGAAATCCCCATAAGACAGCGAAACCAATCTGTAGAAGGCTTATTATGCAATCTGTGTTACACCTGAAAATTGCAAAGAACTCACTGTTAAAATACAAGTAGAGCAATGCAATGAACATTAATAGGAAATGCAAATGTTGCACATCCATGAGAATACCCACAGTCACAGCAACACAAATCCATCAAAGCAATTAGAAAAAAGAAAGATAATACTAAGCTGAAGAACAAAAGAAATTTCTCAAGACCCAAATTTCAAAATGCAACGTTCTATTTATTAATATGTATTTATAGGTAAGAACAGAAGGATTCTTATCAATCTGATCAGCAAGAACTCAGAATCTTATGAATCTGATCCACAAAACCCACTGCAAAAAGGTTCCATTTTTAGCCAGCCCAACAAAGAAAAAAGAATCCAGAGTGTGAAAGGAGAAGCTGAAACATGAAACCAAAGGGAACCCCATTTGCTCCATTTTCATTCTCTTTAGACACACTCCAAGAACTACCAACCAAACAATTTTCCAAGTCAAGAAAATAAGATGTCACACAGATTAAACCAGGCTAGATAAGGCAACAGAACTCAAAAATCTGTCACCAAAACACCAACAACAACAATAAATAACAACAAAAATAATTATTTTTTTTAAAAAAAACATCTTTTTGAGATACCCAGTAGCCCTTTTGAATAGCAGTGAAACATTCATCTCAGAATGCAATACCATTTCTAGAATAAGAGGAAAAATAGCATTGACAAAGATTCTCAAATAACAAGGGAGTGAATGGAATACCTCAAGATTCCAGAACCCAAATAACCAGGAAAAGGAGAAAAAGAATCTCAAGTGAGTTTGTGTAAGAAACGGAAACAGAGAATGGGAAAAGGTGTTAAAAGGGTATGAATCTGTGTGTGATTACGAAGCTTTTGAAATGGTAGCTAGTTTGGAGATGAAATGAAGAATGGTATCGTCGGCTACTCAGTTCAATTTACATATATATATACATAATATGAGGAGGGGCAGGTGGTACAGCAAAGGAAGATGGAGAGAGAGAGAGACAGAGACAGAGTTTCCAACCACGTGGATTTGAACAATTAGACTTCAGAGGGTTTTTCTCTCTCCTGACCGGACAGAACCCCTCAGTTTCCTCACCTTTTAACAATAAACCAAAAACAAAACTCACTTTCTCAACTTCAATTTTGTTTTGTAAGTTTTATTTGTAACTTCAAATTACAAGGCAGTTTTAGAGAAATTTACATTTAAATGGCCAAATTTTTTTTTAATTCTGTACTATGATCTAATAAAAATATTTACGGATGTATAGTTTTGGGTATAAAATCGTCATTTCTTATGGCGATTTTAGACTCCAAAAATTTTTTTTAAAAAAAATGTCTGAAATAGCCACACCCCGTGGTGATTTCAGACCCAAAACCATACATTTGTAAATTTTTCTTTCAACCCATATTTTGGTATACAAGTTTTACCAAATGGGTTAGAAATATAAAGAAGCCGCAGTTTTAATGTGTGGTTAAATGTATTTTCAAAGTTACCATTGAAAGAATTTTTTTAAGTATTAGAATATAAAATTATTTTATTATTTTAAAAAATTATTGAGTGTTATATAGAATGAATTGAGTTAGAATTTTGTCTATTATATCACATATTAATGGAAATAATTGATGTTGGGATTAAAATAAAATAAAATTTATTATGGACAGCAATAAAAATTTAAATTATCAAAATTAAGATTTATACTAGATTGTTCTGGTACCTTAGTCATAATATGGTGTACCGATTTCTTGACTTCAATTGTTATCTATTAGATGTATCGAATGTTATTCTTATTTTAATTTTAAAAAAATTAATTTATTAACCAATCATTTGATGATGCGTGGGCAAGGTATCAATACTTATAAAATTGGATGGGTATTGAAGAAGAAACCAAATTTATAATTTATTAGGGGCTGAAACTTATTTGGACTTTTTTTTATAGAAACTTTTTTTTATTTCTTGCATTGGTATCAATACTTCATTATTAGTAAGATCGACTATTCTAGTTTAGGATACTATAACTACCTCTAATACTTAAAATCAATTGTTAATAATGTTCATGAAATATACATTAAATGCGCTCCATCAAAAAATAAGTATTTCTCTTCTCTCAATACTATTTTTTTTTTTTCATTTTGGATCTGGAAGATGAGACATTTTAAAAAAGATATGAACTTACCTATCACTAAATCAACTTTTTGATGTTTTCAAGGGAACTTATGTGAGCCTTTAATTTAATATGTTTGCTGGTTATTAATTATATATTTTTTTTGGATAAAACGGTAGAAAACTTCTTTGGGAGTAATATGATAGTTACTATACCTTACAAGAAAGCATCTACTATATTATTATTTGACTTGCTCCAATTTTCGTTGTTCACGTATAAACCTTCAATTAAGTTGAGCATAATTTTCCCGTCAAAAAAATTTAAAAAAGTTGTCCATAATTTGTAGGAAATAATCCTTATCCTTTATAGCCGGTGCTCTATATATGAGGGGGTCATTTTCATGACAAAGTCTTGAAGTAAATTAGGTGCAAATCCGTTTCCAAACTATCAAAGTGAGGAAGAGATTGACTTCATCAATTAATCAAAAACATTCGCCACTGCTTAGGTCATTTCAGATAATTCTCGTACCTCCCTTGAATGGTTAGCGTAGTTTAAACTCCAAGTTTAGAATTTCAATTAGTCCAAATTAAAGTATATTTATATACTTCCATTCGTGTCACGAACTTTCTGACTCGCTAATTTGGCAGATGTAATTGCTGACGAAAAATATTGTTACGATTATTTAATAATGTATATTCATTTTGATGATGTGGTACCTCCAAAACAATTAGTTGATTTGATTTACATGCATAAAAAGTATATATAGTCAATTTGAAAATTATTTTTGGAATGTGAATGCTAAAGAGTTTGGAAACTTCCCCATTGCGTTCTCATAATGTCCCACAGACACTTTGGACTAAATTTTTATTATTATTTGGCTAGTAACAAACAAAATGTCTTTTAGATAGCAGTCCAAATATTGTCAAAAGCAATCAAACCTACGTAGAACTATTTTTCTTTTTCCTTGCTAAAAGGAACATGAATATCAAGCTTGTGTGGTTGCTCTTTAATAAATGCACTAGCACATATTATCTGTCAAAGAAAATATTAAATGTATAAAAGCTTCTTCTTACACACGATATTGGAGAATTGTGCATGCATTTTAGTTATGGAAGGCAATTTTGCTATGCTTAATTATTTAGCCCCTACAAAAGTACAGACCCAAATAATAATAATAATAATAATAATAATAATAATAATAATAATAATAATAATAAATAATACCCCACAAAAGTGGGTAATTGTATGAATACTAGGGATACATAGACATAGTTATAATTACATACTGAGTAATGTTATTTTTATATAAAAAAATTTAGACACCTAATTAGCTAAAACACAAACACTCACAAAAGCATAGAGTTTATCATGGGGGAGAGAAGAAGGTTTTAAAAAAATGGTAAACCCATACTTTTAAGTGTTGATATACTTTTTTTTAATTAATAATCCGCTTACAAATTATGAAGATTTGTATAAACACATCGATTAAGAGGATTTATTAACCTTTTTTTTTATGGGATTCAAAAATTTTCATTTAGTATATGCTCAATTTATCACCACTAACCAAACTTTATTTATATATATATATATATATATATATATATATATATATATATATATTAAAAAGGCATCATAAGACATGTTAAATATCAAAATCAAAGTATAGAAGTATATATCAAATATAATAATAATTATATTGTCAATAAAAAAAACTAATTTATATCTGTACATCTATACAATATAATAAAAATGATTCTATTAAAGAATTACCTTTTGGTGACCAACTTTTATTCTATTTTCACCCATAAATAATTTCTACTAAATAATTACCTTTTGAGCATTCTCGGATTTATTTATAATTATTTTACTCACATCTCACTCAAACTATTGTCTTATTTTCTAGAGGCATTTGACATTAATAAACCATCTTAATAGGCACTTATGTGCCTGTTAAGCAGCCGCTAGCAATAGCTAAAAATGATACCAAAAGTAATTGTTTAGTTTTTAGTCACTATAAATTTTACTGAAACTTTTTTCCTAATTCATTAATTAATTAGTTAATAAAATAAAATAAAAGTTATCTCCTATGAGCCACCTCACTGTATTTTTACTCATTACAACATGTTCAATTTGTTCAATAATTCGTATTTGTCAAAGCTTACTAGTAACAGTAAGATTTTAATTGTTATATATTGATAATATAAAAAAATTACATTGTTATTTAATCAAATTTTGTTACATACCTAAACAAAAGTAGTGCACTCTCTTGCTACTACTTAAAAATTCATGCATATATATAAAATAATTTGATTAAATGGCAATTTAAAAAAGCTCTAAACACTCAATACATAGCTAAGAAGTACTAACACGAGACACAACACAACACGCGACATGACGATACATCAATTTCAAAATTTTACAGGACATGGTCACAACCTAAAAGTATAAAATTAAATATTTATAATAATATCATAATACTTTCATTGATATCAAATTAATAATTTTTAATACTTTTTAAACCCCTTTTCAAAATATATGGAACGTGCAATATATTTTTTTATGTGTCAGTACTTGTTAATTTTCTAAAGGTTCATGTTACTGTTATAAATTATTTAGTATTTAAAATATTTTTTATTTAGACACGGCTAAAAAAACTTTTGAATAGGGCTTGAACACACTTAGACACGGCTAATTATGAATTTTTTTATTTAGACACTCTCAAACACATGCAACACGTGTATCAAATGAGTGTCTTCGTGTGTCAATATCCATAATATGTGAAACACAAAGATATGACAATCTTACAAAATGTACGCGTTACTTTGATGTTAGCCGTTAAACTCTAAAATATTTACATGTACACGGATTTATCCTATCAGTTTAACGATTTGCCCGTGAAGACGTGTCGTATGTGGTCCTCTACCCTTCATACCGTATGTATATCTATAATGTATGTACTCTAGTGTATTTTTTTTTATTGTGGCAACCATAGTTTGATTCATTATTTACCCTTTTTTTTCCTTGTATAAAATAAAGCAATTACACTTATATGATTATAGATTTGCTGCTGAAAGTGGTTAACGCGCAGAAGGAAAAACCAGACACATTCATTATAATAATTGTGTAAGCAAGTGTACGGTGTCGGTAAGTGGTGTACAGCATATGCATAAGTTGGTGAAATTATATTAAATAATTAAACTAAACTCTTCTTTCTCCTTATTATTATTTTCTCTCCTACGAACACCGAAAAGGACTATTTTAGGTGGTAATTAAGGAAACATTGGTTAGGAATCTGCGTGTGTTGTGTTTCATCTTTCGGTTATTTGATTAATTCCATCGAGCTTTGGTATTTTTAAAAAAAATATTAATTAAATGTATATCGCTAGCTAGTGGATCTTAACATTACAGATTTCACAAGATCTTGCTAATCATAAAAAAGGTTACATGCAATTACTTTCATGGTTTAGATTTTCAAAGTAGTCAGCGATATATCCGTCACGTCGTGCTACTGTATGATTTGATCGAGGATGTCGTTCACCTACACAATGAAATTAACGAATGACATTAATTATATATAAGAAGAAGAAGAATGGTGTCATTTAATTTTTCTTGTACAAAATTCATGTACAAATGTGCACGTAGCCTTAAGATTTGACAGATATTCATTTGGGTACGAAGGCTCTTAAACAAACTGTGTATGTACCACATGATCATAAGGGGCTCAAATCGCAGGCAATTAATAAGTATTAAGACCAGCCTGTACTAACAACTTACTCTCTCCGTACTTACAAATTATGGATATTAAAAGCAGTTAAAATTAAGAGGTATTTAATTAATAAATTTATTAAAGTATCTTTATTTATTTTAGCTGAAATGTTTTAAATAAGGATAGTATTAAAATGTTATTGTCGGGACCCAATGCTAAATACGAGATCCTGGCTTGAGATACTTACAAGCTTATTTCGATGAGATAATCTCGGGCCATCATATTTGGCCTCATGCCCAAACTCAATATGCAAGTTAGATACCAAATCATAACTAGCAAATATTTGAGGAGAAAGTAACTGGTCAAACCTTCATGAAACATCACGATTACATTTACGATCACTCGAGATATAATCAAGAGTTTAATTGCCTCATAATGATTTTGACCATATGGTTACAAAGCACTTTAATGTATAGAACAAAAGTTGCTTGTACAAAGTACATGAACATAAATCAGAATTAAGCTCAAGGTATGTTTGAACTTTATATCATCTCATACTTATTTACTGAATTAGAACTCAAATCACCTTTGTGTTATTCCACCTTAATAACTCTCAGATTTGTCTTGAGATAAGAGTTGCTTGTTATCTCGATTGATTTTTTCTCTCACTCCTTCAAAAGTCATGTATATGAAAATATTTGATTGGATGACAATATAACAAATTTTACATTGTAAGTAGATAAAAGTTAAACTCTAGATTAATTTATAAACTTGGTAATATATAATTTGATAATAATATATCAAGAATTATCTTTCTAAAAAATTTAAGATATTAAATAGAAACAATTGAATAATTTGATATTTCATAACACTTCTTCATGCAATAACTCTCTTTTCTAGCTTTAAGTGTGCACAATATTTTAAAATGAGATACCAAATTCTAGATCTTTTAATCATAAAAGCCTTGAGACCATTTTAAGAGCATCCACAACGAGAGTTATTTCTTTGTCGCAATCCTGCTTTTAGCGAAGGGATGTCAGAAAGGATCGAACGAGCTTGTGGTGGGACTAATTAGTAAAGAGGTACGCGTCCCACTTTCAATTCAACTAATTCCTCTTTGATCCTCACTGCTTAAAAATTGACATGTGGACATTGTTTATCATATTTTTAATTTAAAAAATATATATGAAAATCGTAATGGAGATTGAAGTTGATTCCTTTATATTAAAAGAAATAATTTTATTCTTGATCTCTTCATGTTTTTACGGCGCAGTACTGAAGTTGTTGGCAAAGTGACAAATTATGAGATCTAAAAAAAGACCATTATTAAAGATGTTATAAAAACTATTTATCTCATAAGCTTATACTATTCAAAACATACAATTAAATAATTTCATATATCAAGATAATACATAATAAACCTATATATAACATATAATAGACAATTCACTTCCAACTGTCAAATTTGAGAATTGAGATAGATCTCCATGCATGGCGTACATAGGGAGTACATGGATCACGATGTGCACGTGTCACCTTAGGAGTGGGCCGCGAGACGCTTCACGACTCCATGACTTTGTAGCACCCTACCGTTGGCCCCAGACCAGCAAATCTTTTTGCCAGTTCCTGCTGTCCCTATTTCTTACTAGTAACGTTCCCATTATACTATACCCTAACAAATAAATAATTGAATAACTAAAATAGATGAGTAATGTTTGAGAATTTTAATAAATTAATCTATAAATTAATAAATATATTTTGATAAATGATACTTAATTTTTTATTTTTATTTTATCTCTTAAAATATCAAGTGTCATTCATTAAAGTGTGTAAGTTAATATATATGTTGATTTGTTAGCCGTTTATAAACAATTTTCAACATTAATAGCATGAAAAAAATGGCTATACACAAATGCTGTGTAGCTATTTTGATATAAAAATGTGCATAGTTAAATTAATAGATAAATAACTAGTTTTATTTAACTTTTATTAAGATTTTATGTTGACTAATGGAAACTAAGGGTTAAGTTTGGTCTAAAAAACAGGAAGGCAGGCTCGATCTCTTATAACGACCTAATTAATCTGTTTTTTAAAGGAATTTTTATGCATTATATCCTGTTTTACCTTTGAAAACGAAAATAATTCTTGCAAAGAGAAAAAAAAAATACATAAAAAATTTAAATGATACCACCAATTTTATTTATGAACGGTGGTAGAGGAAAATTGAGATTGATGAGCAGAGTGATAAACGACGCCGTGATAAAGATGGGCCAACGAGCTTGAGAATGGTCGAAACAAAGTGAGTGACTACATAAAAAAAAATAATTGAAGGGTATTATTGTCTATTAATAAAACTTTTTTAGTCGAATACTAACTTTTTTATTGATAATTTAAAATATTATCTAACTTTGTGTTGGTCGAATATACTGAATTGACTGTGATATCATTATAAATTGGGCTTAATAAAATTATTTATTATTTTAATGTAGAAAAATATTTTAATTAATAAAATGGTAAAATATCATGTCATATTGTAATTAAGTTTATAATATATTGTATTAAACAATACATGGTCGACGAGAGCGATAGAGAAGGGAAAATAAATTATCTCAAATAATTATTTTGTCATGTAATATTAAATGTAATATTTTTAATTAAGAATGTGAAACTTACACAAGATATAAACAATAAAGATATTGACAATGAAAAATCACATTTAACCTTCCATGACAACAATTTCACTTAAGATAATTTATTAAGAAAGAGATGTTGTCTGCTTCCATAAGCGAGTTATTTAATTTCTCAAATAAGACATAGTCATAAACAAATTAAGAAAAATTGCAGTTTATACACTTAAAAAATATATGTCAAGTACACTTTATTCCTAAGTTTAAAAAAAACATAAAATTAACCCTAAAATTTGATAATATATTACAAATTAATCCTTAAATAATTAAATTATCCTCTTTTTTAACCTCACAAGCTAAAATGTACATGATAAAGGGAGTAAATTTGCATTATTTTTTTTAATTACACTGCATCTAGTACCTGTAAAAAACAAAATACGTTGTATCAAACATGAAATGCATGCCGGGGATAGGAAAAGATGGATGAGCGGGGGTGGGGGTGCATATTCTAGTACACTAGTAGAGTACAGGCATGGTGGTAGATAGCCACAGACTTGTATATGCCTATGGTATGGGAATGGCGGTAGAAGATAAAGATATTATGACCTACTAGAATGGAATCAAATCAAAAGAGAAGGAGATGAAATCCAGCAAACGTCAACAGCAAGTGAATTAATTTAAAAGAGTGGCAAGGATTTGACTTTGGGGCATGTTGTGTATGGTAATTGGGGGGTATGGTGTGCATTCATCATAAGTTTGGCGCAGTATTAATTAGTACTTTTTTATTTTATTTTTCGCATTTCCAAGTTTGGAATTGGTTCCACTGACCGTACAGTCAAACACAGAATAGAAGCCCATTTGCGTCTCACTCACAGTCAGTCGGTGCTCCTCCCCTTTTGGTGCCTCCTGTCCTTGTTAGCGCGTTGCGCTTTTTTTCATTTTCCCCTTAAATTTTATTTTCTTCTTTAATGTTTTATTTATTTATTATTATTATTATTATTTCCTTTTCGGTTTCATTTTTGTGTTTACAACATTAGCCACTGAATTAAAAGGCAACAGAAACAAAAAGAGAAAAACAAAATCCCCGACACTTTACGGGGCCAGCTGGCATAATTTAATCCCCACGCGCGCACCACTCCAAGCTACCATTTGGTCTGTTACATGAACAAAAGAGGAAAAGAAAAATAACGAAACTCTCCTTTTTTTCCCTTTTAATTTATCTTTAAAAACTTTGAATTTTTAATTAATATTTAAATTTAAAAAATAAATTTAATATATTTTCAGATTTAAAAAAAATGAGACTTCTCAAGTATCTCATAAAATTTAAAAATACTAGTAACTTAGTAGCAAAGATTTTACCAAATACCTCACTAACTAAAATTACTTATTATTTTAAATTTGTAATTGAATCTAAGGTTAAGAAAATTGAACCGAACATCAGATTGGTCAAGACAGTTTATTCAAAGGTTCAACCAGAGTTGAATAAATAAATAAATAAATAAATATATATATATATTGTTATTTATATGTATATATATTTATATGTATGATTAATTATATACTATATAATAAATAAAAATAACTTTTTATAGAATATTTGTACATTATTAGTGTTGTGAGAAAATGTTTTTCAACAAAATATATAAATATTACATCAAAATCAGTAAATATATATATATATATATATATTATTTATTTTTTTAAAATTTTGCAATTTAAAAAAAATAAAGAGAATTGATCCGGTTTTGACTAGTCCTATTTGTCGGTTTTCACAGATTCTTAGGACATGTAATTTTTTAGAGTAAATCGAACTGGTCAAGGGTCCAATTCTCAGTTCAATCGGTCGGACTAGTCAGTTCAGTCAGTTTTTAAAACTGTGATTGAATCACCTGCCTAAATACAATGAAGTACCAATATTTTCATAAAAATTTGGATGTAAGAAAAAAAAATATATTATTTTTTATTTTCTATTTCCTCCCTTATCTATTTATTTAATATTTGAAATTTAAGAAAATTTAACGGAACAAAACAGAAATTGGGGGGGGGGGGGAATTTAACAACCCTTTTATTGTAAAATTTGTTCATATTACCAACCATAATCTCTCTATAGTTAATATAAAAGCTATCTCTCTATAGTTAATATAAAAGCTATGTAGTTGATATTATGCAAACAAACATTTTTTTTAGTTCATTTTAATGGTGTATTTGTAATTTTATACAATAAAATTTGCTTATAAAAATTTAATTATCGATCTTGCCTTTATTTGTTGGTGGAATTTGAGTCACTAAATTAAAGGTGTTGTAATCATTTTTTTTTACACAATTTTATATTTATTTTCAATTTTTATTTATTATATTACCCTTTTCTTTGTTTAGTGTATCATATAGTAGACATTAGATTAAGAGTATTTTGCTCTCGATAAACGTATTTTATAAAATTAAATGTTTATTTAAAAATAAAGTAAAATAATTATTAAAAAGGATTATAAAAATATATAAGTAATATTTAATCTTAAATAACATTAGCATAAATTATAATCATGTATCATAAAATATATAAATTATTAACTAATAAATATTTTGATGAAAATATTTTTTAAAAATAGAAATGAACTAATTAATAAAACGATCATTTTAAGAAAACTATTTTTCTATTGGAAGGGTTTAAAAATAAATTATTTTTATGATTTATAGAAGGAAGTATGACAAAAAAATTTCAGATATCTAATATTTTTTTTATATTTTTTTCATATATTTAATATGTATAATGAATTAATATTAATATTAATATTTATCTTATATTCTTATAAATATATTATATAATAATACTAATTCTCATATTAATAATTGATTAATAAAAAATCTCATATAAATTATGATTATAATGATATCTGATATTAAATATTAGAATGTATTTTCAATTTACTACTTATAACTAATAAATGGTTAACATATGATAATAGTTTGTGTAAAAGGAAAATATGCACCCATCCATCGAAAAGGCATAAGTCTAGTACAACTAGGGGTGTTCGAGGGCCGGGTTAGCCTTTACCCGATCCCGACCCTATATTTAGACCAGACCAATTTTGAAGACCCGGACCCGACCCTAAACCCGATAGGCCCGATCATCTTTGGGCTGAGTTAAAACCCGGGTTTGGACCGGGTCAAAGCGGGCCAAAACTATCTCAAACTTCAAATAAAAAAATAACATCCATTAAAAAATAAGTTAAAAAAATTGCAAACTACAATAGATTTGCAATAAAGTCTACAATAGATTTGCAATAAAGTTAACTACAATAGATTTGCAATCAATCTATGTTCATGACATTCCGTTGTGAAGTCGCCCCTTGTGATAGAAATGCATTAGTAGAAACATATGCAAAATATATGAAGCTAGTCAATATCATGTGAAAATTTTACATAAATTATCCAAGAGAAAAGAATAAAGATGTTATAAACTAACCATTAACAATCTCCTTGGTGTTATCAAATTGATCAAAATCTTGATCATCAAGTGTGGCTTTAGTAGGGAATAGCCAATTTTGAGTGCAAATAAGAGTTTCAACCATTTTGGGGGACAAAGAGCTTCGATAGACATCAAGTACACGTCCACCAGTACTAAAGCAAGACTCAGATTCAACAATAGAAATGAGAATACCCAATACATCACGAGCTATGAGAGAAAGGATCCTATACTTTGAACAATTTGTCTTCCACCAATTCAATATGTTAAAAGTTTCATCATCATTGTCATCCACAGTATCCTCTACCAAATACCATTCAAGGTCTGACGCACTGTCCCAATTTGCTTAGCCTTTTTTTGTTTTTTCCATGTGTTCACTCAATTTTTAGAAACACCTTTGAGAAAAAAAATGCCCTTTATTCTCATTCAAAACAATTCCCTTAGATGAATTCCCATCATCTTCACTATCCTTATAGTCAGAAACGCCTTTTGAATAAAAGTTATATAACGAATTCAAGGTGTCTTTAACTAAAGTGGACATGCTAAAAGCCAACTCCTTGTCATGTATACTCTCTAATGTCCAAGAGATATGATCAAGTTTGTAGCGGGGGTCCAAGATAATAGCAACTAACAACAACGGATTAATCTTTTCAATATTTTCCCAGTATTTGTCATACTTAGCTCTCATAGAACAAGTTATAGTCCCCAAAAGATGAGACTGATTTTGTCTCCATGAGATCAACTCAGAAAGTATTGATGCAATTTCATGAAAGCATCTATTTGAAGTAACATGCAAAGAAGCAGAAAAACACAAAGTAACCTCATAGAAAATTTTCAAAAACTGAACAAATATCCTAATATGTTCCCAATTAAAACTTGTAGGTGGACCAAACCTTTTTTCATTTTCACCTTCCCCAAACCATTTCCTAAAATCTGATTCTTGATCATAAAGTCTATCAAATGCCTTTTCAAATTTTTCAGCATGTTCTAACATAATGTAGGTAGAATTCCACCTAGTTGGAACATCCAAACACACAAGACTTTGAGACTTAATCATTTCAGCCTCAATGCATTCTTTGAATTTTTTGATTCTTTGTGGAGATGATCTAACATATCGAGCAACATTCCTAATACTTTCAATGGAAGATTGGTGTTCCTTAAGACCATCATTTACTATCAAATTCAAGATATGAGCACAACACCTCATTTGTAAGTATTTTTCACCACACATTAGCCCACCCCTAGCATATAATTTCTTTCAAAGATATGAAATAGCCCCATCATTTGATGTTGCATTATCTACTATGATTGTGAAAACATTGTCAATTCCCCATTCTCTCAAACATCTCTCAAATTCTCTTCCAATGGTTTCACCCTTGTGGTTCTCAACCAAGCAAAAGTTGATAATTTGTTTTTGCAATCTCCACTCTTCATCAATGAAATGTGCTGTCAAACTCAAGTAAGATAAATTTTGGATTGATGTCCAACAATCTGTTGTCAAACAAACACGAACACATGACTTCATCAACTAAGCCTTAAGCTTTTTCTTTTCATCTAAAAACAATTGATAACAATCTCTTGAAATTGTTAACCTAGATGGAATTGTAAATCTAGGCTCTAACTGGTTAAACACTTTACGAAACCCTCACCATTCAACAACCCTAAATGGCATTTCATCACATATCACAAATTTAGCCACTGCCTTTTTACAACCCTCCAAATTAAAACCAAGAGAAGTTTTCATAGGTTCTTCATCTCCTTCATCAATCTTTGGCATATATCCATGAAGTGTCCTTTTTCCCCATTTTAGAATATATCCAACTGTGTTTCCTTTTAAAATGTTTTAACATAGAATTTCTGCCATGTTTGGCAGCTTCACAACAAATAGTAACACGACAATGGTTACATTTCACCCTATGTTTCCCTTTAGTCTCTTGCAAAGGAATTTTGGTGAAATGTTTCCAAGCAATTGACCTTGTGCTATTACTTCCCTCTCTCTCAACCTCATTTTTCACATTTATTACTGGTGTAACAAACTCTATTGCAAAAGGATTTGTGTTGGTAAGAATACCTGCAATAGAAGTTTGAATTTTAGCCCCCGTGCCTAAACCAGATGACACTTACTCTCCCATTTGTTTTTAAGTATACGTAAAGAGTAATAAAATAGAGTAAATCATGACAAATCAACTCAAACTTATTAACTTAGTGTTGGAATCAACTCAACTCATGGATATTATAACAAATCAAAATAATTTACTTAGTGTTTGGAATCAACTCAACTCATGGATATTATAACAAGTGAGCATTATAAAAAATCAACTCAAAATTATAAAACATAATGTTGAGTTGATTTTGTAGTGCAGCTACAGAACAGGCAACAGGGGAAGATGTCGGCTTACCAAGGGACGACGACTGCAGCAACGACGACTGCAGGGCAACGATGAGGATGCAGTGATAGAGCAGCGACGAGGCAACGACAAGCCCAGCAAAGTCCGGCACGGCGACAATGAGTCCGTGAGAAAGATGAGTCTGTGAGATGAGAAGAACAGAGAGAGAGACCTGAGAGGCAGCGCAGCTACTCAACTGGGGCTGAGAGCACCGAGAGAGAATTAAGAGTGAAAATGGGTGGCTAGGGCTGAGAAGTGAGAGCAGTGACGATGAGCACTGAGAGAGTTAGAGAGAATTGAGGTCTGAGAGTGAAATTAGGGAGTGAGGAGAGTGAAATTGGGTAATGGGCTGAGAAAGAGCACTGTGAAAGAACTGAGAAATTGGGTAATGGGTAATTGAAATTGGGCTCACTAAATTGGGTTGAGTGAGAGTGAAAACCAAAAAATATTTAGAAATGTACTTGCAAGAATCTAATTCCTTTCATTCTTATGATTTCTCATAATGGGATAGGAAGGACAAAAAATAAAAAATGCATAATAGTAGAGCATCGGGCCGGACCGAGTGACCCGAGGCTAAACTCGAACCTAGTATGAATTAAAATCGGATATTTTTTTAGAGTTTTTTAAAATCAGGCCCAATTCGGCTCGAATGTTTTGAGCCGGTCCAGGTTGGCGGGCCGAGCCTGGTTATGAACACCCCTAAGTACAACATAAAACACATCCTATCCAACCATAATGCAATATATATTATATTGTTTAGGTAACCTACTTTTTATAAGGGTATCAATACATTTTTATGTTTCAATGACCATAATTTGTTTTTAGGTTTAAAATAATAAATAATTAAAGTTAGTATGACATATGGCTAGTTCTTAGCCATAGATAAGCATGTAGGATATCGATACCCTTGTGTAATGATTTCAAAAATCGTTACCAGTATGTAAGAGACTAGTTCCTCTTACGAAAGCCTCTTAACGTGTTAATCATGAAAACACGCAACTTTTATAAATAAAAAGGAAATACTTTTAAATAAAATCTAAACATCACAATATAATATGAATAAAAGATACTTTACAAGACACGAAATATATATGATTCAAAATTCGTTACACTCTGCTTTTAGTTGACTAGAGCAATCTAAAGATTGACATGAATATAAACTATCCTATAGACTTAAATAACTGAAGAATACTTCATGACAACATGAAACTCACCAAGAGTCCAATCTGCTGAGATCTACTAAACGAGCAACGTGTCTTTATTAACGGTATCTGAAAAAAGTTGATGAGGGGTGAGTCGTCGCTCAGTGAATGACAAACCCCACGGTGACATGGGGCAGTTTGTAACCATGCCATGCAAATGCAATACATATGTGTGTATGTGTATATATATAATAGTCATGAAAATGTTCATATAATAATAATGATAATAATCTTAAAAACATTTAAAAGCACAAGCAAGTAGAGAGTTCTCTAAATAGACATTTCGAGCATTACGGTTTCGCTTTATGATGCATTATCCTGGATGCACTACCCAAGTATATCTAGGCCGCGACATTTAGGGGTACACTACCCGAGTCCATAGATTCCTGATAGTTAGTCTTGATGCACTACCCAAGTACCTAGGTCACGACAGTTGGGGATACACTGCCGAGTCTATAGATTCTTGATAGTTAGTCCTAATCTACATGATACATGACACCGGGCATCACGGGCTGCCATGTCCGGGCTTTACGGTCTTGCCCTAAATCTACATGAATCTTATTATACTTTACTATCATACAAGGTATATCATGCAAGCTGTCGCTGACTTACAGTTTTATCCTAAATATCCTCCCATGAAAACAATTTTAAATGCATAACATGATAACTTAATCCTTTAACTAATATTGATAGCATAACATGACTTGATATCTTTAAGTGTTTTATCGTGGAAAAATAAAGGTAGACTAAGATCTCATGCTCAAGGAGGTTCCCAGGTAAGAAAGGTGCGCCACAATTGACATCTTAAGTACTAAGTTTTGTCATTAGCCAAAACCTTTTCTTAACATAAGTCTTCTCCCATCAGAATCTTTTCTTAACCATGATCTTTTATTAAGGGTTTCACTAAACAATATGAACATCTATATCACTTAATACTAATCATACACACAACACAGATATATTTAATGTAGTAAAATATGTGGCCCCATGTGGTTCTAAAATAGTTTCATGATTTTCTAAAAATAGTTTCGTAAATATCTACTTCATAAATAAAGAGTTCTTAAATAAATAATCATGAGAAAATATATAATTAAATAAAAGAATAACTAACTTCATAAATACATAAATAAAATAATAAATTTCACCTCCTAGGATTTTATAAAACATGCATCAATAAAATAATGCTAAAATAAATAAATAACTTTTAAAAATAAATATATGGTCTAAATTAGACCGTGAAAAAAGTCACTAACCTAAAAATGACTGAACACTAAGGAGTATTAAGCTGAGAGCTCCTGTCTCCTTACGTAGAGACATTACTTCCCCACGAACGGAAGACGAGAGGGAGAAAATAAATGAAAATATAATTGGAGCGAAAAGTAAAGTGTGACCTCTCAAGCTCAACAGTGAATTAACAAGTCTAAACACTAACTAAAAAGCTTTTATATATATATATATATATATATATATATATATATAAGGGGAGGAGGAAACCCCCTTTTATTGCTCTAATCGATGTGAGACTAATTCTCGCACTTGTCTCACGCAAGATAAACCTCTGTGAACATCATCTTGCGCGAAATGAGCTCCAGAAACCACTTTTGCTCTCCTACGACATCATCTCACGCGAGATGCTATACGTCTCGCTCGAGATATACTACATCTTGGGCGAGACATCCCCCCCTTTTTTTTCTTTTCTAAGGGTCGTCACACCTTGAATTTGATGGAGTATTGGAATGTGTGCATATAAACTATTAATCAATTTATTTGTAAACTTAATATTTAATGAATTTTAAATATTGAAATTAATTGATCAAATTCTTAAAATATAATGTAATACAAATATTAAAAAATTATATACACACACACAGAGTGTGTGTGTTTAAGAAATAGGTTAAGTGGTGGGTTCTCACGTGACTCGTGAGGTAAATATTATCTTCTACTAAATTATTATATTTTCAATAATTTTTAGAATTAAATTCATCAAATTTTGACATCATTTTATGTTCTATATATGATCTTAATAAATTTTTAATTAGTCTAATCATTGAAATAATTAACTTATGATAGGTTTAGAGATTTGCGGATCATTTGAGTTTATGATACATCTCTCTACCACTATTGTATTGCAAAGTATTAATTTATCATATTAGATTATATGACATATCAATATGTCTTATTAGATCATGAAATGATAATAAAATTTAATGAATTTAATTTTAAAAATTATTAAAAATAAAATTTTTAATAAAAGAGGGTATTTACCATATATGTGAAAAACCACCTTAATAAAAAGAGAGATTAATATATAGATAAACTATTTTTATGAGTTACTACTATTAACAATAAGTTATCAAATTAATATTTACGAAAAATATTTGTTTAGTTGTTAATAAAAATTTTTAAACTGATTGAAAATATTTAAAATTTTGTATCGAGGACTTACAAAATATAAAAAATAAAAGGTGTGCGCTCTGTAAGTTTTATTATGATAATATTGTAGAGCCAAATAAAATCTAATTATAAGCATATTATTATGAAGAGTTATAAGGCCAACAGTAAATGTAATATATAGGTACCGTCTTCATTTAATAATGATGATAATGATGATGATAATGATAATGTATATATAAAATAAATAAAATAAAAAATAAATTAAGAAACCTAGCCTTTTTTCGTCTCTGGAGGTGGTGGGAACTGGACAAATGACGTTAATTAAGTTCAAAGGCATGTCCGGTTGAAGCCGGTTCAGAAAACGACAAAGTTATTTACTCTCACTCTCATGTCTCAACTAGAATCAGCCACACCCACCACAAACTATCTCAATGTGATTTTAAATTATATATTTAATTAATTTAAGATTTTGCAGTTGTGAATTTTGCAAAGTCCATGTCCTCCCAACAAAAAACTTTAGTTGAAAACTTGCAGATTTAAATTTTGGTCCCATAACTTTATAGTAATGATAACTTCTTTCACCAAGAAAAAAGAAGTGTATAGAGAAGGACAAAAAGAACAGCTCAGAGTGAAAGGTTCAGAAGTCCATTCCCAATCGGTTCAGGTTAGCAGCGTCGGCGCGTGGATAGGTTCCTCTTGTTCAACATTATTGGCACTGAAAATATTATTAATCTACAAATATGAGGTGATGCAAATGCTAACGTGTTAAGTGTTAACTTCAAATCAATTGTAATTAAATTAAACTAGCTTAAGAGGATTGATTAGGAGCTGGCATCTTTTTGGAAGGGGAAAGAAGTTGTGACAAAACTAGTTAGTTAGGACTTAGGAGGATATTTTGATGATTTATTATAACCATTTAATTTACTCTTATAGTTGGTTCATTTGTTTAAACGGTTAAACCAAATGCTACTTGTTAACGACATAGACTCTGCACATCTAAAGTCGTGACTTTATATTATCACATGTAGGTATAATTTGCGCAAGCCAATTTTGTCTTTTTTTTTTCTCCTTTTTACCAATGAAGTGGAAATAGGCTACAATATTCTTCAAAAGTTATAACTTTACATTGATAATTCGTATAGGGAACGAAGTTACTAGAACACGAGTAAAAGGTGAGGAGGGCGCCTTGATGGAAGTTTGGATGCTTGGACGAAAGCTCCAAATCAGTGATACCGCTAGCATGCTAAGATAGAGATAAAGTAAGGGGAGTTTGCCAAACCGCTTCCTAACTTATCTTTTTCTCCCGTTTGTCTAGGAGTTAGTTGTGGATTGGAGGAGGAGAAGTCGCAACTATCTCCTTTTAGTTTTGTTGGGAGGGACCGAACCCGGAGTCTTGGGCTTGCAACCTTTTCTTCCTCTAGGCGTCGTGAAGCTCTATCCTTTGGGCCGATGTGACCAAGTGGAGAAAGTCTCTTCTATTCCTTAGTGGGCTGGTGCTCTTTAAGCCTTTTAGGGAATGTGAGCTTCTCTCCCTCCTTAGAGAGTTGGAGCTCCTTAGACCCCCTATTTTTAGCCCGTAATATTGTCTCAACACAAGCTCGTTATAGTGGGGGAGAATGGGAAAAAGAAGTGGAAGTAGAAGAGACTCTCCCCACTTGGTCACATCGGCCCTAAGGAGAGAGCTTCACGATGCCTAGAGGAGGAGAAGGTGCTAGTCCAAGACTCCGGATCCGGTCTGGCCCAACAAAACTAAAAGGAGATAGTTGTGACTTCTCCTCCTCCAATCTGCAACTAACTCTTAGATAAGTTGGGGAGCGGTTAGGCGAACTCCCCTCACTTTATCTCTATCTTAGCATTCTAGCTCATCCATAAAAGCACATGACTTCAGGTCACCAGGTATCACTGATTCCCTTTCTAGAGAATTCATCTAACAGTTGTGCTTACTTGAGCGTCGAAGTATCTTTGTAGGTACACTCTACCGCCACACTCTCTCCAAGAGGAACCTACTTGGAGCTTTCGTCCAAGCATCCGAGCTTCCGTCAAGGCGCCCTCCTCACCCTTTACTCATGTTCAGGTAACTTCGTTTTCTATACGAATTACTCATGAACAAGCATAAATGTCACAACTTTATATTAAAATATATGATGATGCAACATAATAATAGGAAAGAATACTGATAAAAATATTCTAGAATTGTCGGATGATGATGGCATGTGTTAAGAATATAAAAAAAATTATATTTTTAAAAATATTTTATAAAGTGAATAAAAGAGTGACATGTGTGTGAGGTGAAAGTTCGGTTGGTGGTAATGATAGTGAATGGTGGCGACAGTAATCGGAATGGTTTATTTGTGGTGATAGTGGTGGTGGATATATGGACAATGGCGATAGCAAGTAATAGAGTGGTTGTGGAAGTGAATATGTGTGATAAAGGGAAAATTATTGAAGGTGACATTAAAATTCTTTGTCCAACTTTTTAGTTTCATCTCACCCACTTAATGAATTTTTTTACATGGCATAATTATGATGCCACTCACGATTTTTCTAAAACCAACTATATATTTTAAATTATCCATAATATTTACCCATGACAATTTCTTATGAAATTGGACAAAAGATTCTAATATATGAGCGATAGGGTGTTAGGGTGAATATGATTATGAAAGAGAATTTAATTATTAAAAAGTGATAAAAAAAATATATGACAAGTTCGAAATGATAGAATCATAGAGAAGTTAATCCCTAATCTACTAAACTACTCTTACTTGAAAGAAAAATCCGTAATTATAATTAAATTAAGAATATTGTTTTAAAAAAACTATTTACACTATCTTAAAATGAGTTAAATAAATATTTTAAAATTTTAGATAAAATTTGGACATATATACTATGATAGGGCAGCTACAAATATTACTTTACAATTGCATTGGTAGAACTCATGATGCATTGTGAAAAAAAGAAAGATAAAGTGTCTAAGCTTTTTTTTATGCACTAATAACCCAATTGTTCTAACAATTAATGTAGCTGAGAGCATAGAAATAAGTAAATGGCCCACCAGATCTGCTTTTGGTTTAATTGGTGACTGACTTGTCAAGCAAACTTTGAGAAGTGATCCATGCTCCTTTCGTGCAAACAGCTTGTCAAGCAAGAAATTTTTGGGTCAATTTGTCAACTCTTACGTTCAAAAAGTGCACAACTTAGCAACTCAGCAGTAATATAAAATTATAAAAATCCCCTTTCTCTAGACCCAAATATGAAGTCTATTTTTGTTTTTTGGTTTATTTTTTTTTCTCTTTTTGACCAAACGGTGATGCAGTACTATTTTAACTTGTTGAGCATATTAATTTTGTTGACCAACCTAGCAACTTAGCTTAATTGGAATATCTATTGAACCATTATACAAGAATTCAACCTACATTAAATATTCGACCCTTTTATTGACGTGTATTTAATTAGGGATGAATCAATTAAGCTTCCATGTAGGGTTGAAATTTTGCACCCACACACATATATATATTCCAATGACATAATTTCAACGAAAAATCCATTTACAAAGTTCTTGCCTTAATCAACAAACATATCCACCTCCAATTAATTCTTATCTTCTCCTTTTGATTTGTTCTTTTTTACCTCTTATATTTTTCTTTTGGTCTGCCACTGCCCCCCAAACCATATCTATGTGGATGGGTCGGTCCATGATACTTGCGAGACAAGTCGGTGACTTAGTCTTTTATGTGTGTTTGGCACTTTTACAAGGAAATATACTATTGAAATTGAAATTAGAATCAAAGCTTTGTAATATGAATGAGGAAGTATCCACGAAGGTAGTTACACTTGAGATATGTAGTGCATGTGTGTTGACTTGATCTCTGTCTATATACACGTATACAGCAAGACAGATCTGGATCACTATGAGAGTGACGCTTATTTATAGCGATGCATAGATATACACGTATAATTGAACTGCCCAATTTTTATTTTTAATTTTTAATTTTTGGGTTTAAGTAGAGTTGACAAATGTTCAATGCAAGAATTTAAGGTCAATCACCAAATTAAATGGTATTCCATAATTCTCAAATAATTTATAACATTAATTTTTTCTTTTTAATATATTATTATTTAATAAAAATAATAAAAAAGATATAGAACAATGGAAAAAAATTAATAAAAATAATTTTAAATTTTTTAACTTATAAATAATCAATTTTTTTTTTACAAAACGAAAAGTAAATAATTATTTGAGAACATGGCACACTAATTTTGTGTGAGGGAATATTAAGTTGTTTGCCATGAGTGATTGACATATAGAAGTCAATGGGTGACGCCACTTGTTTGCTACTACTTGCAAGTTGCAATGGTACGTACTAACTACTACTAGTATATATAAGTCTATATAATTAAATTTGTGTGTGTGGTCAGGAATTAGGAATATGCACCAGCAATAAAAATAATTAAGAGCAAAAGAATTATTGCTTAACTTAATGATATCATGCATGTTGTAATTATATGCACTTAAAAACTTTGAGAACATTTTGCATACTCTAACAACATTATCCGTCATTAATTTTAATTTATAATGCTTAAAAAATATATAAAAAATTAATTAATGATAAAAATAAACGTTAAAATATTTTAACTTTTTAACTTAATTATTCTCTTAATAATTTTTATGAATAACACTTGATAATAATATTATCTTTTAATCTTTTTTGGTCTCTTAAAATTATTTCTTCTGAAAGCTGAAGTTGATGAGAGAAAATAATTTTAATGATTTTATATTATATATCTCTATATATCCTTTCACGGAATAGTTTTTTTAGCTTGTAGCGTGAATAATTGTTTAAATGGGAGGTCGTGAAAGATCAAACCCTTGACCTCTTGATCATAGTAGTTTTGACACCACCTTAAGAATCATTTCTCCCAATAGTTTAAGTCGATGGGTAGAGACAATTGAATGATTTGATATGCGTTTTTACACACCTCACATAATAGCTTTTTTGGCTTGCAGCATGGATAAGTTAATTTGTTTGAAATGGAGTTGGCAAGCATCAAAATATCATCTCAATAACCATTATTCCCAAAAGTTTAAATTGATGAGTAGAAGTAATTGAATGATTTTATATTATTTATTGTTATAATTATGAGACTTTAGTAGTACTCTTGATAATGATTCATCCAACATGCATTAAATGTGTTTTAGGAACACAAAATAATTTTCCTTAAAACTTATTAATTCATTAGATTTGTAGCGTCACATGTAATAACTAAGAGATGAGTTCAATTATAGCTAGATACATCACGATTCACGCCATGCATGCTTGTAATTATGTAAGCCATACATATTGTAGATGCAATAGCAAATTATAATGAGGAGCCGGATTTTACGATTTTGATAACATATACAGCTAAAAAAACCAGAAACATGTCACTTTGTCAGTGGTTGAAACTATATAATAATTATTAAACCAATTATATGCCTTACGCACCAAAAACCTAAAACAATGTGTATATGTTCTTCAATAATTCTCCAATTATATTTGCAACTCTAGTCTAAATAATGAACGACCCCCAAATTAAATTCCCAGTTACATAACCTAATCAAACTAATTAAATTTGAAAGAAACAAATCTCCAATGATAATGCTTGTGTGGCTAATAGTTCTACATTAGTTCATGTTTATGAACCACATTATAACAAATTAAAAGTTTTGAAAAAAAAGTCAAAAGATGATAAACTCTAGGGCTAGCTTCACATAGTTTCTTTCCTCTCAATTGGTTGCAGGCAACATGTGATCTTTGATGAATTTTTTTTAGTAGTGATCAATTTGTAACGAAGCCCATGTGCTACTAAAGAACCCTAAAAATTGACCACACCACTACAAAATTAATTTTAAGTTTTATCTTAGATCCCAACAAGTTGATGAATTGTTTGACATTTATAAGTTTGAATTATATCTCAAAATGTTTGTTAGAAATCACATTAGCAGCTAGGAATTACTAAATAGTAGTGACTTCTGCCTAAAGCACACAAATCATAAGACAGGGTCAACCGTAATTAAAATCACATCAATGAACTAGCTGGCATATAGTACTACATAATTCATGAACAAACCACCTACCAATGGTGCCATCGCTGATACCCTATCGGATAACAACAAGCATTAATTAAATTTCATGATTGCATGGGTTGCATGCCCTGCATCAACATATATAATTATATATACAATTAAGATTGACTTAGCTTAGGTTAGTGATTAAGGAATTAAAATTGAAATTTTTGACTGTTTCTAATACATAATGTAGATTTAGGGTTTGTTTGATTTATATTTTCGATTCTTATTTCTATTTTTTTTTTTGTGTTTTTTAATTTTAAGATTTCCTGAACAAATGATGAAAAAAAGTTATTATTTTGAATATATTCTTTTTTTTTTATACAAAATAGCATAGAAAATAAAAATAAAAATCAAACAATTCAATTATTAAAATTTAAAATAAAAGTAAATTTTCACACTCCCCACCACCCTATACTGGATCCCATGTGATAATTTTCCCCAAAACACTCGAAATTTATATTTTAAAGAAAAAACCCCGAGGATCATGCATGCAATATCTCATACTGAAACTTCAAATTCCTTTTTTAAAAAAAAAAAAAAACAGATTATAGTGGGTACTCATTAATTTTGCCTGGAACTAATGGTATTTGATCATTAATGAACCATTACTGCTGCTAAGGCATCCCAGACATACAAAGAATATAGAGTATATTATGAAGTGTGAATACAACATGCGAAAAGGTACAATGCCAGTATACATATGGTACTACGGAAAATCAGATCTGTCAAATTAGTTATTTTATTCATTTAATTTTTTAAAATATAATTATGTAGCCCTTTGGTTCTTGGAGCACATGGAAATTTACACAATCCATATGTTGAAAGCCAGTTTCTGTTCTGAAATTTTCGAGCAAAATCATAGTCAGAATTCAGATAACAGCTGGCTGCTATAAATTCTCTATCCATATATATAATCTAATCTTATTCGGCCCATGACATTTTGCTGCACCATTAACAAAATTTGACATGACCAAAATATATATATACATATGTGTGTGTGTGTGTGTGTGTGTGTGTGTGTGTGTGTGTGTGTGTGTGTGTGTGTGTGTGTGTGTGTGTGTGTGTGTGTGTGTGTGTGTGTGTGTGTGTGTGTGTGTGTGTGTGTGTGTGTGTGTGTGTGTGTGTGTGTGTGTGTGTGTGTGTGTGTGTGTGTGTGTGTGTGTGTGTGTGTGTGTGTGTGTGTGTGTGTGTGTGTGTGTGTGTGTGTGTGTGTGTGTGTGTGTGTGTGTGTGTGTGTGTGTGTGTGTGTGTGTGTGTGTGTGTGTGTGTGTGTGTGTGTGTGTGTGTGTGTGTGTGTGTGTGTGTGTGTGTGTGTGTGTGTGTGTGTGTGTGTGTGTGTGTGTGTGTGTGTGTGTGTGTGTGTGTGTGTGTGTGTGTGTGTGTGTGTGTGTGTGTGTGTGTGTGTGTGTGTGTGTGTGTGTGTGTGTGTGTGTGTGTGTGTGTGTGTGTGTGTGTGAAATAATGAAAATAATAGGGTCCATTCCAGGGACGCAACAGTTTGGTAAGACTTCAGTGTTTGTATTTATGTGTCTAATTTAACACTTCAAGCATACCACAAGATACCCCCAGCTACAGTTTACTAGTTAACTTTAATTTATTTTTATTTTTTACTTGTATAAATCGAAATACCATTATAATTAAATAGACAAGTGAAAGTTTAATGTTTTGTTCGGCATAATTTAATTCAACTATTACTTTACTTATAAATGTAGACCACTTGCAAATCTAAAACTGTTGTCATTGGCCGAATGTTAATAAAACTACTGGTTAAATCACCAAAGTGAATGATTAATGGGAAGCACAAACCAACATGCCCAACTGGCCAACTAACTAACTCAGCAAGCTGAACTAAAATTTTGATAGCATTTCCGTAAGAGTTAGGGACATCTGAGGAGTATAGCGAGCTTCAATTTTTGCGGATTTGTATATTTTAGATTGAGGATCTCACTCAGACAAAAACAAAATAAAAGAAGAAGAGAAAAGTGTGCACCCTTAATAAAGTAAAACTCATTCATAATGTTCACTTTATTGATAAAAAATATACCCTCACTTTTCTATAGAATCCCAATTAAATTTCCGCAATGTGGTCCAATCCAATTTCCTTTCCCTCATCCATTTGATGGGTATTGATCAATGATGCTTCCAATTATGCTATAGCCCAATTTTGTTAGCTTAATAACCATAGCCCAATATAAGGCTTCTCCATCGTCCCCCTAATCAAATTCATCACCCTTCAGCCCAACAAGCTCCCTGAAGAAATTAGATCAAACAGCTTCATAAAAATGAATCCGTTACAAGATCCCTAAAAAAAAAAAAAAAAACAAATTCATCAAGATTGATGAAATTATATAACCTGTTTACAAAATTGGTTAACGTGTCCCGATCAAAGAAATTGCTTACAATGTTCATTTATTTAATTTAATGATAGTTAAGGTTCCAAGGTCAGATTTCAAACAGGAGGGGGAAAAAAAATCATGACTAACTTGCTCATTTGCTGCTTGGCACGTTATAATTAGGAGGGTCAATTGAATCAAGCGTTTCAATTTTTGGTAGACAAAGGGGCTAACGCCCAAAAGAAAGGAAAAAACTAGCCTCCACAAGGCCACGTGATCTGAATCAGATCATTCAACAAAAGCGGGCGAGTAGCCGCCGGCGCCTCATCAAATATTGCGATCTCAAAATTATCAAGGTTATGACTCTGATGGGCAAGACAATCAGCAACTCGGTTAGATTCCCTAAAAACATGTTGAAGACGCAGCACCCAATTCCTTGATAGAAGTTCACGGATACGGGATATAATTGAGGCAGCTGGATGAAGGTGAACCAATTAAAACTCGGTTTACTTTAAAGCTTTGTTATCTTGAATTTGATTTTATATGGGAAGTTCAATTTTAAGTTTTGAAAGATTCGATAGCCAAAAGTTAATTTATATTATGCACGGTTCATTTTGTACATTTTTAGTCATCATTTTTTACTTTTAGATATATTGTTGACTGGATGTAGAACTATCTACAGGCTACAACCATGCTATTTCTCGCTATTTATACACCACAAAAATTGACACCATGTGTACACCATTCAAAGAAATAAACATTACAAAATAAAGAAACAAACATTATTAAACACATAAACGAACAATATTAAATATACGTATTCAAGCACACAAAACATAAAAACAATTATTATCGAACACATAAACAAGCAAATATTAAACACAAGTATATCTGTACTGAAAGGTATCAGACCTTGAGGGAGAATGAGTGAAAAGCAGAGAGTATAGAGAAGTTGAGAAAATGAGAGATTGAGAGAAAATGAGAATGAATTGATCCCTACACTTTCAGTTTATAGAGTGATATTTATATCACTTGATATTACACCATGTGTTTAATATAATTAGTCGCATGTCTAACTAATTCCTAACTAACCCATAAACTAATCCTAACCACCTTTAACTAACTTCTTAACAACTCAATAACTGTGAGTTGAGCTGAGTTGATACTCTCCATTACGCCCCTCTCCCTCAAGCTCAAGGGGGTTGAATCAAGCACATTGAGCTTGATTCTAAATTTTAGTAACGAGGCAACAGAGAGCGGCTTAGTGAATGTATTAGCTACTTGATCTGTTGTTGCAACATGCTGAACTACCATCTTTTTCTGAATTACTGTGTCCCTCACAAAGAAGTGTTCCTCACAAAGAAGAGGTCAAACTCAAAGTGTTTGGTTCGATTATGAAGAACTAGATTGGCCGTGAGCAGGACTACTCCTTGATTGTCACAATATATTGCAGTAATAGTGTGAAAATGAATTTGTAGTTTTGAGAACAGGGTTTGCAGCCAAGTAACTTCTGCTATAATTGTTGCTAAGCTGTAGAATTTAGCTTCAGTACTTGAGCATGACACTACACATTGCTTTTTGGAGGACCAGGGTATGAGATTGTTGCCAAGATATACACAGATACCATTGGTAGGCTTGCGATCATTGAGATCTGCTCCCCAGTCTAAGTCACAGAATCTATATAACCTGAAATCTGAGCAATGATTTAGTACTAACCCATGCTGCACTGTTCTACTGAGGTAGCGGAGAATCCTCTTAACTATTTTCCAATGCTCATCTGTTGGATTATGCATGATTTGAGAAACCTTATTTACTGCAAAGGCAATTTTCGGTCTTGTAATAGTTGCATACTGAAGGCCTCTAACAACTAAGTGATAAAAGGTAGGATTGTCATAAGAGGAACCACCAGCTGCAATCCGTTTAAGAGAGCTGACCATGGGTGTATGCATTGGTTTAACTTCATTCATGGATGCCTTTTGAAGGAGATCTTTTATGTATGTGGACTGACTGAGGTGCAAGGAGCCTGCCTCAATGAACTTAGCTTCAATACCAAGAAAATAGTGCAATCTTCCCATGTCCTTTAGAGCAAAGCTGTTGTACAGGTCAGATATGAGTTAAGTGATGACAACAACATTGCTCCCAATGATGATAATATTATCTACATGTATCATAATGTATGTAGTTGCTGAGGGTGTGCAGAGAAGAAACATAGATGAGTCACATCTAGTACTTTTGAACCCAAGTTTCCCCAAGGTGTTGCTTAGTTTGTCAAACTAAGCTCTTGGAGCTTATTTCAGGCCATAGAGTGCTTTCTATAATTTGCAAACTTCCTGTACATTTTGTGATGCAAACCCTTCAGGCTGAACCATATAAACCTGTTCACTCAAGTCTCCATTGAGAAAAGCATTGTTGAAATCACATTGTCTAATGGGCCAGCTTCTTAAGACAACTATGTAGAGAATAAGCCTAACAATAGAAGGCTTAACCACAAGACTAAAGGATTTTGAATAGTCAAAGCCCTCTCTTTGATGGAAACCCTTTGCAACCAATATGGCCTTATACTTCTGCATTGTTCTATCAGGATTTCTTTTGACCTTGCATAGCCTTAAATCAGTAAGGGCTTTGAAGTGCTTGCTTGGTGGAGGTTGGTTCTGATTTTGTAAGATCTTGCACAGGTTTCTTAAGCATAGCAACATAGGTTTTTGGTTTGCTAATTCTTGATTTCCCTCTTGTTTGCATAGGATGAGTATTATGTATCATATAAGATTAAGAAGGCCTTGCAATCTGTTGGTTATCTATAGTTGGCATTGATGGATCTGCTGTTGAGAGTGAAATTTCCTGTATGGGAGTAGTGTCTAGAGGAATTGAAGGCTGCATTACCTCTTGAGTCTTGAGAACTACTTTTTTGCTAATTGTAATGGGAAAAGAGCAAAATCACCCCTAGCCTGGGAATTTGATAATGTCTTGTGCTGAGGAGCATAAATAGGAATAATAGGCATGGTGTGTTGAGGTTGAGGCTAAGGTTTGGAAGGGAAAGAAATCACTGAAGGCTAAGATGCACTAGCAGGAAAAAAAAGATTCATCAAAAAGCACATGTCTAGATATAGAGTTTTCCATCAGGAGTCATACATTTGTAGCTCTTGTGATTTGAAGTATAGCCAAGGAATATACAATTTTGATTTTAGAGCAAATTTGTGAGAAGAGTATGGTCTGAAATAAGGGAAACAAAGGCAACCAAACACTCTTAGTTCTTTGTAATCAGGCTGCTAATTGAACATGACCAGCAATGGGGTGGAATTTTTCAGGGTTCTGGTTGGCAATCTATTTATGAGGTCTGCTGTTGTGAGAAATGCATCATCCCAGTGATGTAAAGGCAAATGATCTTGAGCTAGCGTAGTTAAACCAATTTCTGTGACATGTCTATGCTTTCTTTCTGTTGTGTCATTTTGCTCATGTGTATGAGGGCAATTTAGTCTATGGACAATGCCATGATCAGTGAGATTTTTGGCAAACAAATTTGAGACATAGGCTCCCCCATTATTAGTTTGTAATGGCTTAATTCTCTTCCCAGTTTGCAACTCAATCATTGTTTTGAATTTTACAAAACATGAGAACACCTTAGGCTTGTCATGCAGAAGATAGATCCAACAAAACTTTGAGAATGCATCAATAAACACAACATAATATTTGAAACTAGAAAAGGATGTAATAGGTGCTGGCCCTTGTACATATGAAAAAATAAGTTGGAGTGACTCATTGTAACAAGTAACAGAATTAAGGAATCACACTTTGTGAATTTTTCCCAAACAACAAGAGTGACAAACAAAATTTATTTGATGAATCACAAGGTATATTACATGATTTGAGTACATTTTAGACAATTAAAGAAACAGGATGACCCAGCCTATGGTGCCACAATTGAAAATTGTCTATAAACTAATTTGAATGAGCAAAAAAGGCAGACGTGGAATCAGAGACAGTAGATGGTGTAGGTACAACAATGTTGTCAAAGGCATACAAGCCATTTCTAAGAGAGCCCTGAAGCAGAGTTTCCTTAGTGGCCTGTGATTTAACAAGACACTTGTTAGGATGGACTTCGAAAAATACTTGATTATCAAGAGCAAACTTTGACACACTAACTAGATTCTTTGTCATGCCAGGCACACGTAGCATATGATTTAATTTGAATGTAGTATGAGTGTTAAGTGCATGCAATAATGAATGGCCAACTTTGTAAATAGTCATACCTTGACCATTGCCTACTTGAACTCTGTCCACTCCACCATAGTCATATCCAGTGGGCAGATTATTGAAATCAACTGTCAAGTGGTGAGAAGCACCTGATTTAGGATACCAAGCATTGCGTGCTACTGAGCTAACTGCTGACATTTGTGATGAAGCCAGAGCATTCAACACCATTGAAGTGTGATAGTGAGCTTGTGGATTATGAAAGGTAGCTAAGGGTGGAGGAACTTGAGCATTTGCAGCATGATATGGACCTTGAAAATTTGATTAGAGCGATGATGATATTTCCAGGCTTCATGCCTGAACTTTCCACAAACTTGACATTGAGGTCTAGAATTTGAGTCCCAGTGTGTTCGTCCACCTCTAAATCCTCTTCCACGGCCTCTAAAACCTCATCCATTTGACCTACCAACATTGCCCTAAGCTTTGGAATTATAATTTTGATCCCGCAACTCTGATATGTGATTATTATAATGTGATTGTGCAAGATTTGCACTAACTAACTGAGCCTATATCTCTTTTTCATATTGCTCAATTCATTGCTCCTCAGCCATTAATAATGCTTCAATCTCAGTAACAAAATAAGGATCTGAACAAGATACAATTGAAGTGATAGACGTTCGATATTCTCTTGGTAAACCATCAAGAATTACCTCAATGTGTTCTTCAGTTGAAATTGGGGATCCAACTGCCGAAAGTGTGTTAATGGTTTTCTTGAATTGAAGCAAGTAATCTGATGCTAAGCTTTTCTTTTTCATGGCCTTTAACTGAATCTTCAATTGCTTGATTGTGATGCGAAATACTAATCAATGTGATCCCATACTTGATAAGAAAATGTGCAGCCAACCATTCTTGTTGCAAATGGGGTTGACATTGATGAAAGCAACCATGACATGAGAAGCTTATCTTGCTTCCTCCAAAAATTGAATTCTGGAGTAATTTTTCCCACTTGAGATCAAAGCATGTGTTTAATATAATTAGTCACATATCTAACTAATTCCTAACCAATCTATAACTAATCCTAACCACCTTTAACTAACTTTCCAACAACTCAACAACTTTGATAGTTATCGAGTTGAGTTAATACTCTCCCTCACGTGTACATATATAAATGCTCGATGACATTTTTGTTCTGTTTTGTAATGTTTATTTTAAAATTTTATAATGTTTGTTTCTCCAAGGGTATACACATGTCAATCTTTTTAAATGTACAAATAGTATTTTTACTACACACTACTGGCCCAAAAGGACATAAATAGTTCCTATGCCAAAGAAAAATTTAAGCATAAGCAAGTTACTGATACTACCGAATTCAGCCATTTTCTCATCGTTTCTTACTAAGTTCTACAAATACGAAGTACACAGGCAAGCTAAGGCAACCTAAAAAGCCAAGAACAAGTCATATACTTATAATGCAACTTGCCATCATGGGAATCCTATCAAACTGGTAATGTCTGCACTCTCAAGTGCTTATACTTTTGCTCTTTGTTGAACCTTTTTGCACTCTCATCCAAACCTTCTGATAAAAGGAGCTTCAGTGCATCAACTCCCTCTTGCAAAGCCTCATCAATCTGACCAACGGTAAAAACAAGACCAAAAAAATAAAAAGGAAAAAGAAAAGAGAGTATTTAGCGTGATTGGGAAACAAAAGTGCAAATAGCACTTGCCAGTTGCCACAAGCTCGTCACATTAAAGCTGCTACACTAAAGTGGCATGGTGTCCCTCATGGTAGTGCCATACACATACTGCATGCTATATTAATAACTGGCTCCCACTGTAACTATTTTGCCAGTAAGTTTTTTTTTTTTTCCTTTCAAATAAGTACAATTATATCCAATCATTGAAGAGCCATCCAGATGCAGACAAAAGAATAAAGATGATTAGTTGGCACGTTTTTTTTTATGATGCACTATCAGAGTTGTAGTGGAGCCACATCACCTCCTTTTTTGGAACAACAACAACATTTTCCAATTATATTTGCACCACATCAACTAAATTGCACTTAGTTGAAAATTTGAGGAGAAACATTATCTCACTTTGACGGGAATCAAGAATTGAAAAGTCTATTACAGTAGAGGAACCAAAACTGCATTTAACAGTAAACCAGAACTTACCCGTTGTCTAGCTGTTACATTAAATTTTTGAAGCAAGAAAGCTTTAGGGTCCATTTGCCCAGGAGGCTTCCCAATCCCTAACAATAAACAAATACAAGATAATAATTATAGTAATACTTTTTTTTTTTTTTAAAGTAGGGAAAGAATAAACAATTTGCAGCAAAACTACTAACCAATTCTTAGCCGAGGAAATTCTCTATTTCCTCTTAAGTGATAGATCACACTCTTCAGCCTGGTTCACCAAAAAGCGAGAGCTGAGTACAAGATGAATAGTAGAACCAGAGAGAAACACCAGACTAGAGAAAATCAGGCTGAAATGATGCAAAATTATATTTGGTGAACTCATGTTCCAGAACCACCGATCCCCTAAGCCTACATAATGTTACTGAAAAAGACCTGCTTCCTTATTTCAGCTACTTCAAAAAATTACTTTTCCCTTTTAGTTTCACCCAAATCAATGAAGCAGAGCTGACACCATATGGCTAATTGACAAACATAAATGTAATGAATAATGGTGAACCTATAAGTCCACTATAAATAGATAAAGAAAATAAGACTATCTACCTGAATAGGTTTCCATAGAGAATACTAATAGACTGTTCATTTACTGAAGATAGCCATCCACTATTCAGAGCAAACACGAATTTCTTTTTGTGTTGATATAAAAATTTGATACAAAAAATTCTGTTATTGGTATGCCTTCTCCTACCATTCAGACTTTAGATAACCACAGTTGGAGTCACGGATAACTCCTCGTATCTCCATGCAGAGAAGCTTGCATATTAGAAGTCAAATCAGGAAATTATATTTGAAAAAAGTAATGATCACGGTTTCAATATGCAATTGTATAGAAACAACAACTATCCAGACAAACTGTCGTTCAGTTTTTATCCCTCAAACCGTGATGCAACTCAGATCAGAACTCTAATAAATATTTAGATAATTCTGAGATTACATTTACCAATTATACAAAAGAGTAGGCTATATGCATCACAGTGCATATCCAATTCAACTTTTTATACACTTTCCTAGATTGTCCACCAGATCACCATCTTCACAAAAGGTAGAATTGACTTTCAATGTGATGGTTATTGGAAAATCATGTGTCTTCATTCATGTCTTAAGCAAAATAGATTTCACTACAAATATTTATTGGGTTCTGGAATCAGTGAACTACAAAATTAATGTGTAATGAACATATAATATCTCTAGAGTAGGTACTTGTATAAGGCAACAATTTCCAATGATTACCTATAAACTATGTTTGTCCAAAAAAAAAACTAACCCATGCAAACAACAACAAATTTGCTTCATAACTATCATATAGTATTGTACCCTTTGTGACTTCCATGGCCCCCTTTGTCGTAAAGACGAAGCACCCCACATGGCAAGTTCATGTCATCGTGGAACTACATCCCAAAAATTTGATTAAATAAAGAACATTATGCGTATCATCAATTAGAATTTAGATGCTTCAAATAGAAGGTGCAGCATATGGAATAACTTACCACAAGCACATGATTAAGAGGTAGCTTGTAATAAGCAGCGAGTGGTCCAGCCTACAGTTAAATGAAGAGACGTGCTATTACATAAACTAATAATCAGCACAGAGCTTTGTACACAAGCTAAACATAACAATCCATGCAACCAAAACCAGCAGTATTTTACCTAAGAAATAGAAACCTTCCATGGAATCAATATTTGTATACTACCATATAGACCCCAGCAAAAACTCAGCACTTGAAATACAAATAAAACCAGTAAATGCAGACAGGACACATGTGTAAGCAGTCAGCGAGGATAGCCACCTTTCATCCCTTAATTACTTACCATTTATTTCCGTCTTCCTCTTCTCCTTGAGTTTTGTGTGAAAAGGTGGAGGGGGTCAATAGTAACCACAAAAGACCTCTATTTTGACAAAAGAACCACTAATTCATAGTAGATATGGAAAAAAAAACTACCTTTCCCTATCACTTTCTTATTCGCTTCAACTCTTTCCAGTTTGAATTGATGGTAAACAAAACCAGGTCTTCTGCACAATGACAATAACCTTACTCTACCAGTCTACTATTTTTTTATTTTTTTTTAAATAAAAATAAATCATAGGTAACTACAAAATAAGCACAACCACGGAGAAAACAGAAAAGGAAGCTACCACAATTGCCCTAAAAATTTCTCCGGAAGCTCCATCCCTAATTGACAACCAAAGTCCTCTCTGAGCAACCCATAATTCACCCTGTCAGCAACCTGTCTTTAAATCATCACAGTCTACCTACATGATCATTTAAGTTCATTATCGCCAACAGCACCAACTAAAAATTTCCTAATTTCTATATGCCTCTGAATTTTACATTCAAACTTGGATGAAATTTTGGACGTGAAAACTGTCGACTCTATGATCAATTTCAAGATTTTTCCTATCATATGTGCCTTAAAAGTTAAAACTAAACTTGCAAACTTTCAATTTTCAAACTGCATTTGCAGTTATAAGCTTATAAACTAATCCAACAGGGCCAATCAATAAGAGTAAATTCCAAAGCGCAAAAACAGAACAGTTATCTGTCAATGCAGATTATTAACTTAAGATACCGAATTTATAATAATCTAAGGGATTGAAGACTATTTTGCCAGCAGTAACTAACAAGAGCTTGACTGACACCATCTTGCAGAAACAAAAGCAGACAGAGTATCCTGATGCATTAAGTAAGTCCCTAGTTACTTACAGATTCACCACTCAAATTCATGTAAGTTTGAGGCTTTGCAAGGAACACCGGGACTTCACCAACAAAACCTGCAAGAATTAACCTTGCCCTAAAACTCAACAATAACAAGAAAAAAGGTCGAATACGAAGTGCAGGTGAACAAACCTTCACCAAAAATGGCTTTGCAATGGACAGTGTTCATCGGGATTCCAATTGACTCGGAAAATGCATCAATCATCTCAAATCCAACCTGCATCAGTCAAAGAAAAGAGGTTTGTTGATGGTTGGCAACCACAGAAACTGTAAGAGAAAAGAGAGAGAGCGAAACGCAGCGTTTAATAAGAGTAGTACGTTGTGCCTAGTTCCACGGTACTTGTCGCCGGGGTTTCCCAGCCCAACGAAAAGCCATGGGCTTGGAGCGGAAGTGGAGGAGAAGTAACGCCTGCTCAACCTATTAATAAGCATATGGGTGTAGACCGTGTCTCAAGTCAACGGTCAACCCTCCTCTCCTTCTTCTTCGTAGTGCTTCTTATGCAGCGCGCACTCACCTGTTGCCCTATTCTTACAGAGCGACAAGAGGAGTTGCGAACGCCTCGCAACTTAAGTGGATCCGGATCGGATCGTTTTAACCCGTATTTTAATCGGTTTGGCCCGTTATTTCGATGTTGTTGATATTTGAAAAACATTGAGCAAAAAGAAACAAATTGGGCCGTACAGAGGGTTTGTCTGTTTTTTTTTTGTGCAAGGGTCATTTGGATCTATTTAAATGTCCCGAGAACAAAATGAAAATGTTTGTGGAATAATATGGTTTTTTTTCCTAACACTTCTCCTTTTTTCACTAGTATTTGGAGTTATTTTTTTATTTCTGTTCGCAAATCCAATTCCCATTAGAAAGAAAGATGACAAATTTATTTACCACTCAATCAATCTTTGTTTAGTGAATAACACGAGTTTAATTATAATGATAGTGCAATCCTTTTAAATACTCATTTAATTGTCATATTTTATTGATGTTTTAAAAATTACATTGCTAACAATGAGATTTGAATCTAATTCTTCAAGTATAGTAATTAAAATTATTACGTCAAATTGCTTATATTTTGTCACATTAATAAATATACTTAATCTTTAAACTTATTACTTCAAAAATTACCCATAAAACAATAATGACATTTGAACATATAGTTTCGTGCAAATTACTCACACTCCTTGTCATTGTAACACTTTTAATGGGTATATATTGGTATGACATAGAAAAAAAAATCCGAATAAATAATCCTTATTTTTTAAAATAAATTTTATGTGCAGAAATAGTTTGTTTTGAAAAGACGTTGTGACCAAAACCTCAATTATTATATGTAGCAATAATTGTGATTCACCGTTTTGTTGAACAAATTATTCTAATAAAATTGCAACAGGTTGTATACGTTGGACTATCTTTTGTTTTTAATGTACATTTACAAATATTTTCAATTATTTATCTTTCCTTAAAATATTTTGAAGATTATTAAATCTATGATTTACGAATATTTAATGTTTGTCAGCATTGTGTCACTTTACATGCTTTACACGGATAGTAATAATAAATACTACCAAGATTTGTTTACTTTTAATTCTTATATGAAAATATTTTAATAAAATATAGTTGAATTCAATAATAAATCATGTTAAATTGTTTATATAAAGATAGTAATTGAAATGACAATGTATCATTTAAAAGTGTGATAAAAAATACATAAACCTATGATTAAGGATTAAAAGTTAAATATAATATAATTTATTTAATTTTTAGCTAGTTTTGTTATCCTATCACTCTTTCAATTTATGCAAAGGTTGAGTTTAGATCAAAATACCTTATAACTTAATTAAGAGAATCCAATTTTATTAGATGTGTACCAAAAAATTACGTGTTATACTTATGTTCATTTAAAAGCTTCTCCTTAGCCAAAACATACAACAAATTAAAGATTGATGAAATCAAATCACGAAAAAGATGAAAGATTGTGATCATAATGTTATGTGATTTTTCAATTGAACAATTCATAGAGATAACGACCTTGAAATTTATGATTATCACAGTGTATGTGGTATTAAGAATGAGAGATATATACTCGGATGGAATTCTCAGATTCTTTTCCCCTCTCTTCTTTAATCTTTCAATTTCTTCTGATGGTGAGAATAACGTTTTCTTTGGCAACCCCAAACCCTAATGATTTCTGAATTCTTTGGAATCCTTCATTTTTTTTTTGTAACGCCATCTTATTTATAAGGGAGAGGGGATGGTCGGTTTTACTAAAATACCCCCACTAACTCTATCATATCTTATAAAATCAATTGCCATCATCTTGATTTCCTTTAGTTAGAATTAGTATCACTATAAGTTACATGAACCATATTATTATGAGATTATAAAATAATCTTACACATAATTTATATAAAACAATTTTAAAACACTTGATACATGATACAAACATAAAACACACACTAGAGTATCAACTAATCTACTAAATGTTATGAAAACTGTTAATGTTGATGGTCAGGGAGATTCTTGATGAAATAACTTGTGATCCATGCTGACACGCACATTGATGGTCTTTCCCTCCCTCTTGTGGTAAATTTGTCAATGAATTCTTAGTGTACTACTCCCTCAATTTCTAATACTAGTCATTCATTTTAGACTAATACACAAGAATTTTAAAAAGTCATTAAATAACTTTGATTTTATAAAAAAAAAATAAGGTTAGTTTATTAAACTATTTTTAGTTTTTTTTCCATTAATTACTTATTTTTACATTGAGTTCATCCTCATTAAGTCTATCTCTACTAAAAATAAAATTGATATATAGTCATTAATTTTTATATTAAAATACTAAAAAAATTAATAATATAAAATAATTTAGTTTTTTCAAAGAGATTAATACTAAAAAACAGATTAAGTAATATGTTTACTGAATTAAGATTCCAGAAGGCTAACGTACCAATCATTCATATTAATAAAATAGAATTGGATTAGTGGACAATAAATATGTCTTGAAGTTGTACTGGATTGGGGTTGTCACACTATATGGCTCAGGTAGAGACTAGGCATAGCTAGGATGATGCATTTGAATATCTCGTAGTTTCCTTAAATTTCTCAAATTTTTTTGTAACATAAATCACCACACCCAACTTTTTTAAAGTTTCAAAAAGGAAAAAAATAAAAACGATTCACATATAAACTAAGATGTGAATTAAAACATGATTAAGGTTTTGCACCACATATAACTAAAATAAATCGAATTAAACTAGGAAAAATAAAGAAAAAAAAGAAGAAGGAAGGCGCACACTAATCATGAGCAATGACCTAGAATAAGAAAAAAAGCAGAAGGCACACACAGCTAACATGTTCCCATTACACACAAGTTGGCATTGGTTTTACCCTAATTAGCCCCACTCCCACCCAACCCTAAAGAAAACCCCTTTTCTCTCTTCTGACCAAAAAACCCACAATGCGATACCAAGACATGCCCCTCTTCCTCGCACCAAAACCCGCTATGGTATAAAATAGAGCCAGTAACACTATCCCACACAAAGCGACGCAGAGAAAGAGAGAGAAGAGAGTCACTCTCATCATCATCCATCTCAATCCCAATCCATCACAACGCCCCCAAACCCTAAATAACTGCATCTACCATAATCCCCCCCTTCTCTCTCCTCCGCCGCCGCCAGCAATAATGGATCACGAGTCAACTCAGCTCCAGCAATCCGAACTCGCCGCCGTGCTCGGCCCCGATCCGTCACCCTTCGAGACACTAATCTCGCACCTAATGTCCTCCTCCAACGAGCAGCGCTCCCACGCGGAGGCGCTCTTCAACCTCTGCAAGCAGACCGATCCCGACACGCTCTCCTTGAAGCTGGCCCACCTCCTCTCCACCTCCCCTCACCAGGAGGCGCGCGCCATGTCCGCCATCCTCCTCCGGAAGCAGCTCACCCGCGACGACTCCTACCTCTGGCCGCGCCTCACCCCTCACACGCAGTCCTCCCTCAAGTCGCTCCTCCTCTCCTCCATCCAGACCGAGCAAATCAAGTCCATCTCCAAGAAGCTCTGCGACACCATCTCCGAGCTCGCCTCCGGGATCCTCCCCGATAACGGCTGGCCGGAGCTCCTTCCCTTCATGTTCCAGTGCGTCTCGTCCGATTCGCCGAAGCTCCAGGAATCTGCGTTTCTGATCTTCGCGCAGCTCTCGCAGTACATCGGGGAGTCCCTCACACCACACATCAAGCACCTCCACGGTCTGTTCCTGCAGTGTTTGACCTCGTCGACGGTGAATTCCGATGTTCGGATTGCCGCGTTGAATGCGGTGATCAATTTCATACAGTGCCTTTCCGGTTCCGCCGATCGGGACAGGTTCCAGGACCTGCTACCGGCGATGATGAGGACGCTCACGGAGGCGCTGAATTCCGGCCAGGAAGCCACCGCGCAGGAGGCGCTGGAGCTGCTGATCGAGCTCGCCGGGACGGAGCCAAGGTTCCTGAGGCGGCAGCTTGTGGACGTGGTCGGGGCCATGCTGCAGATTGCGGAGGCGGATTCGCTGGAGGAGGGGACTCGGCACCTGGCGATCGAGTTCGTGATAACGCTGGCGGAGGCGAGGGAGAGGGCCCCCGGGATGATGAGGAAGCTGCCGCAGTTCATTAGCAGGATGTTTGCCATACTGATGAAGATGCTCTTGGATATTGAGGACGATCCTGCGTGGCACAGCGCGGAGACGGAGGACGAAGATGCCGGCGAAACCAGCAATTATAGCGTGGGGCAAGAGTGCTTGGATAGGCTCTCGATATCTTTGGGTGGTAACACTATTGTTCCTGTTGCGTCGGAACAGTTGCCTGCTTATTTGGCTGCTCCCGAGTGGCAGAAGCGCCATGCTGCATTGATTGTGCTCGCCCAAATTGCTGAGGGTTGCTCAAAGGTAATTGAATGCGCCAAACTTTCCTCATATGGAACGTTTCACTTTTGAATTATGCTGCTGTTGCTATTGTTGATTTTTCATGTTACATGTCCATGTTGCTATTTTGTAGTAGTAATTTTCTGTTGCCCTCCTATTGATGCAGGTCATGGTAAAAAACTTGGAGCAAGTTGTGGCTATGGTATTAAACTCCTTTACAGATCAACACCCTCGTGTAAGGTGGGCAGCTATTAATGCAATCGGTCAACTGTCTACTGATCTGGGTCCTGATTTGCAAGTTCAATACCACCAAGGAGTGTTGCCTGCACTAGCTGCTGCCATGGATGATTTTCAGAATCCTCGTGTACAGGTCAGCATAGTTTTAATTGTTCGTGAGTATGGAAGTTTACAACAGTGATTAAATGGAAGTTCGAAAAGAGAATGTTGAGGTTTCGCTGATGAGTTCTTGCTCTTGGTTTTTGCTATGCGACTTTGTATGAATATGAACTATGTGCATTATACATTTGTCGTTTAAAATGTTGAGTCGTGTACATGTTGTAGTTGGTTGAGGAACTACAAAGTCAAACGAGAAAAGATTGACAGAGTACACACATTGAATATTGTACTTCAGTCTCTTGTTAGATTCATATCTTGATAGCAGTTTTCATCCCATGAATTGAGTTTTTTTTTTTTTTTTTTGGGGTTATAGTCAATCTAATGTGTAAGAGTGCCATTTATGATGTTATTTTATTTTAATTATACAAGCTTTTTGGTATAAACTTTTTTGTAATATTATCTACACAGGCACATGCTGCTTCAGCAGTGCTCAACTTCAGTGAGAACTGCACACCTGATATATTAACGCCATACTTGGATGGAATAGTTAGCAAATTGCTTGTAATTCTTCAGGTATGTTTATACAATATTATTCTTAATAGTAATGTTATTGTTATTGTTAATTTTCTCAATCATCCCATGATTTTTTTTTTCCACCACTTAGTTTTGGATATTTTTTGTGTGTTTCAGAATGGTAAGCAAATGGTTCAAGAGGGTGCCTTAACTGCTTTGGCATCGGTGGCTGATTCATCTCAGGTAATTTATGTAAACTGCATTCATCAATATTTATAATTTGATTAATATATTTTCTTGTAGATTACTGATGTAATATTGTGGTCTTCCTTAGGAACACTTCCAAAAATACTATGATGCTGTCATGCCATACCTGAAGGCTATTTTGATTAATGCAACTGACAAGTCTAACCGCATGCTTCGTGCTAAGTCTATGGAGTGTATAAGTTTGGTTGGAATGGCTGTTGGGAAGGAGAAGTTTAGGGCTGATGCGAAGCAGGTAGGTCAATATTGTTAAAATTGATATATTGCAACTTTGTGAGTTAAGGATGGATGGTTGGTTTGTATATTCGTTTTTAAACCATTTTACTATCAGTTGGAAAAATAGTTGGTCTGAAATGGAAAAATAGGAAGTTAATTGCTTCATGAATTGAACCATGCACCTTGTCTTTTTTACCCTTTCTTTTTAAAAAATTATTTTAAAAGGATCTCATGTATTTAGTATCCTATATATGATGGTTCTTTACTAGGTCATGGAAGTTCTCATGTCCTTGCAAGTATCTCAATTGGAGACAGATGATCCGACTACAAGTTACATGCTACAGGTTTATTTTTTAATTTATTTCTGGTGCATACATAAAGTGCCTATTAGATTATGTTCAGTCACAATAAGCTTTATTTGTTACAGGCATGGGCTAGGCTTTGTAAGTGTTTGGGGCAAGATTTTCTTCCTTATATGGAGTTTGTCATGCCGCCATTACTTCAGTCTGCTTCACTTAAGCCAGACGTCACCATCACATCGGCCGATTCAGACAATGATATTGAGGATTCCGATGATGACAGGTGTTGAATTTAGTCCTTCTCTTCCTAAAATTTTAAATAACTAATTATTAGTTTGCAATGTATCCCTTTTGCTGTGCATGTTTCTCGACATTTTGTGTTTGTATGTTCATTATTCACTAATAGCTTAGGCTTTAGGACTTCTACATTTTGTAGCTTTGCACCTCCTGATTTGGCAACTTTTTTTTTTCTTCGGAAAAAAAACATGAAATGTGCATGCATTTCCTGCATTGTGACACATAAAATCCTGATGCACAGAGTGTTATTAAATATCCGCTATAGCGCCACTATACCGCTATAGCGTAGCAGGTTTTGAGCTGGTCGCTATGTTATTTTACAGTGTTAATTGGCCGCTATAGTTGAAACAGCAGCGCTATAGCGGAAAAAATAGCGGGTTTTGAGCAAAACACTATTTCTGCTATTCCACTATTGATAACATTGGATGCACATACACATACTCATTTGCAGTCATTTCAAATGTTAATAATGATTACATTTGACTGGTGAATCAGACACACATTGATACATTTCTCTTGAGCAAGATAAGCCCAACTAAGTTTTCTTTATTCATTATAGTATGGAGACTATCACTCTTGGGGATAAAAGAATTGGAATCAAAACTAGTGTTCTGGAGGAAAAAGCCACAGCCTGTAACATGCTTTGTTGTTATGCTGATGAGCTGAAGGAAGGATTCTTTCCATGGATTGATCAGGTTAGACTTGGACCACTATAAGAAACCTTTACATAGTACGGTTTGTTTATAAGTGTTACTATACATCTGTTTCTTTTCTAATAATTTGTATGTGGTGCAGGTTGCAGGAACTTTAGTTCCACTCCTTAAATTTTACTTCCATGAGGAGGTTAGAAAAGCAGCTGTTTCCGGTATAAGAATGATTGTTCCTTTGCATGTTTTTGTCAATGATTTTTCCTTGCACATTACATTTTCTTTATACCATTATCATAGCTGTTTTAATTGATTATCATTTCCAATATCATTATAGCAATGCCAGAGCTATTACGATCTGCAAAGTTAGCTATAGAAAAGGGGCAATCTCAAGGTCGGGATGTAACCTATTTGAAGTTTTTGACTGACAGTATCGTCCCAGCTCTGGTGGATGCATTACATAAGGTATTCGTTATTCGAGTTTATCTATTCTTAGTTGTGTTAGTAAGGAATTTCTATGCTTTGGTTTTTACTGTGTGAATATTTCTTATGATCTGAAATTGTTTTGGTAAGCTCTAAATATTCATATAAGCCCAGTCCTTTGGCAGCAGAGCATTTACTATTTTGTTAGTTTAGAAGACCCAGTCCTGGAACAGATTTGATGATCAAGCTTATTGTAGGTGATATTTGGGTGGACTTTGCACCGACTTGGCAGGGTGCATTAGCATTTGTTGTGCTGAAGTTCTCCCATTTCTTTTTGCTTGTAGGAACCAGACACAGAGATTTGTGCAAGCATGTTGGACTCATTGAATGAATGCTTACAGGTTTGTACTTCGTATCATGAAATGACAAAATTATATTTTTTGTAGTTTGCCGTTTTTAGAAAAATAACATGCCTTGGCATAAGTGGTGTTATAATTGTTTGATGCTGTCATTCTTATTTGGAATAAATTCTATGAAGAGCCTCTGGGATATTAGCTAATGTTATAGGTGACGGTGTGACGCTATCAAGCTAGGTTTCCTCGTCAATTGTTTTATAAAGACTAAAGTTAAGAAGAATTTGTTTACTTTCTGTTTGATGATTTGGTTTGTTAGAGGATTTAAATTTAAATTGAAATTTAGTTGAATTAGTCACTTTGTACTGGTTGTGGTTCTTGTAGTTTTTATTTTATAAATAATGAGATCTGTCATGCAAGAAGTTGATGTGCCTTCACTATTTAGGTGGCTGCTTATTATTTACTTAATTTTATCAATTATCAGGATAAGTAATTCCTATGTAACCTCCATGTCCATTACATTTATTTCCCTCATTTCTTCAATTTCAAGTGTGCATGTTCTTGTTGATTATTACACGAGCGATTTAAGTAGTTGTTTTCTGAGTTGTGTGTATCTTTCTTCTTTCTCTGTTACCTTTTAGTGCATTTGGTATAAATCCATTTGAGATGTATTGTCTGATCTTTTTGTTTCCTCCTTCAGATTTCTGGGATGCTTTTGGATGAAAGCCAGGTCAAGTCCATTGTTGACGAGATAAAACAGGTAATCACAGCTAGTTCAAGTAGAAAAAGAGAGAGGGCAGAGAGAGCCAAAGCTGAAGATTTTGATGCTGAAGAGAGTGAGCTGATTAAAGAGGAAAATGAACAAGAGGAAGAAGTTTTTGACCAAGTTAGTTGTTAACTTTTGTGAAAAATATTACTTTAAATTCTCACAATTGCTGGGCTACTGTCTTGTGTTAAGTTCATGCATATCAGTTTCCTGTTCATCCTTTTAAATATGGTATTTATGCGTTGTCCCAGGTGGGTGAGATTTTGGGAACTTTGATCAAAACCTTCAAAGCCTCCTTCTTGCCTTTCTTCGATGAACTGTCATCATATTTGACACCTATGTGGGTATGTTCCTCCTGGAGGCTACCAGCTCTATTATGTAATAATTACTCTATTGAAATTTAACCCCTTTTATCTATCTATTTGGCTTGGCCTTTTGGCCGTATCTTTTGTACTTTATGGTTGGGCTATTTGATTATACTTACTTGAACTTTTGTAACTTATGGTTGGGCTATTTGATTATACTTAATGGAACTTTAATGAAGTGTATATTTTGCTGTTTTCCGTTTTAGGTGCTAAATTATAAAGATGATTCTAAAATGTAGGATCTCTGTGATGTCACTATATCTTAACTATGAACTTTTTTAAGTTGGAAATATCTCCCATTTCTAGTCATATTGATGAAAATTTTAGTTCAATGATGAATCTTCAGTACTGCTTTGAGATTGTAAATTGACTGGTGGTTATGTTCACATTAAATCGAGATTTAGAGATTAACCTTGGCAAGTACATTTGAAGCACAAATTTTTTATGTATATATTTGACTTAATTCTGGTTTTCAGACCCATCATCCACAGGCTCACATATTGCTTTTCTATTAAATCATAGTCTTTCATTCAACTGTGGAAGCAGTGTTTGCAACTTTTGTGTTATTTCATTCTGCTATTTGAATGTGTTGGATATAGGGAAGGGACAAGACACCTGAAGAGAGGAGGATTGCAATTTGCATTTTTGATGATGTAGCGGAGCAGTGCCATGAAGCTGCTTTAAAGTAAGTGCTGTTTTTAATGTGAGATTCCCACTTTAATGTGTTTTGATTATTATCAAGATGTTATATCAATTTATTTGCCAATTGAGCAGGTATTATGATACATATCTCCCATTCTTATTGGAGGCTTGTAATGATGAGACTCCTGATGTCCGACAGGTCAGCGTTAGACATGTTCTGTTGGTTGATATTTTTTAGTTCTTTTATTTGATTTTTTTTCCCTTTCTGTTAATGCTGTTTGATTGGTTATTTTGACATTTTTTCCTCTTTCTATAGGCTGCTGTGTATGGCCTTGGTGTTTGTGCAGAGTTTGGTGGATCTGTGTTCAAACCTCTAGTTGGAGGTACTCCTTGATTCAGTAATGAAACTTGATAATCTGCATTACATTGAGTAACACTTTAGTGGCTTATTGCAGAGGCTCTTTTGCGGTTAAATGCTGTGATCCAGCATCCTAATGCTGTTCATCAAGATAATGTCATGGCATATGACAATGCTGTTTCTGCTTTGGGGAAAATTTGCCAATTTCATCGGGACAGTATTGATTCTACCCAGGTTCTTACCTATTTTCCCTGTTTATGACTACTTTTATGGTTTTGCTTGTCAATCCTGTCTTGCGCTATCATGATCTATTCTTTATGGAGGCTGGGTTTTTTTATTTTTAGTTGAGATCACATGTTTAGTTAATTTTTTACAATCTCGTGTAATGTTTGCAGGTGATTCCTGCATGGTTGAACTGTTTGCCAATAAAAGGTGATTTGATTGAGGCCAAAGTTGTTCATGATCAACTTTGTTCCATGGTAGAAAGGTCAGGGGGCTCAACTTTTCTTTCAGTTTTTCGATGTGCTCGGGTATTCTCTTTTTTCATTGTTCTAATTGTCATCTTGGGTCCTTGTTCACCTACAGGTCTGATAGTGAGGTTTTGGGCCCGAATAATCAATTCCTTCCTAAGATAGTTGCAGTGTTTGCTGAGGTTAGTTTTTCATCATGAATTTGCTACTTTGCAATCTCTGTTTGGTTTTGCTCTTTTATTTTTGTATTTTCTTTGGGGGTGGGGCGGGGAGTGTTGAACATAATTTTGCTTTTGGCAAACAAGTTTATAATTAAAAGAAAGCTTTACAGCTTGTCCCAAAAAATAAATAAATTTATAATAGAAAGAAAGCTTTACAGCTTGTTTAAAAAAATATTTAAATGAAGTTTTAAAAGGGATGGAGGATAAGATTGCTTCCCTAAATAAAACAGATAGCTAGTATTAACTGCCCAATCTCATTATGTCAATCGATGCATTTCTGTGAAGAAAAGCGTATGTTCAGGTCAACGTAGGACATAAAACTTTCTTGTTCCATATTATGCTCAAGTTCAAAATTTCCTATTAAATATTTGAGTGATTCACAAAGTTTAGGGACCAGAAAAGTGAAAAATATCATACATGGAACATTGCCATGTAAACATGACTGTTTGGGAATGAATGATTTGTTTGTAATTGTTAACTCAAAATGTCAGATATTTTTTATGTAGAATTGCATGATTTTGATTGATGTCATTACTATTGTTTGTTTCGATGCAATGGAAGCCATTGTATCAATGCAAAAAAAGTTTTTCAGAAATGGTGTCTGAAAACTGTGTGTAGAAATTTCTGGTTGACAAGTCATCGTTGCTACTTTTCATTCATGAATGCATTCCTTAAATTCGCAATTGTTTCTCCAACTTCTGATTGTTTCCTGGTTGTAGTCTCTGCTTTTATTCATGTGTTTTTACTGACAATGTTCATATATACACGAAGTTAATGGTGGATAATTTGAGCAGTGTTACATGTTCCTGTCCCATTAATACCTGAGTGCATATATGTAACGAGCTGTCTTGTGTTCCAGCTAAGACATGATAAATGCAGTCTTGTGCCCCATTGATACGTGTTGGTTTCGCTTTAATATGCTTCTTTATTTAATGGTATCAATTTATGTGGAATAGGTTTTATTGGCTGGAAAAGACCTTGCAACAGAACAAACAGCTAGCCGTATGGTTAATTTGCTCCGACAGCTTCAGCAAACTTTACCACCTGCTACCCTTGCTTCTACTTGGTCATCTTTGCAGCCACAGCAACAGCTTGCATTACAATCCATCCTTTCTTCATAGTTTTCGTAGTGTTGCTGCAATTAAATTCATCCTTTCTTCAGAGCATCTGGGTTCGCAGTTGGTGTCTTGCGCTTTTTGGAAACATGGTTTTTCCAGTTTGGTGGTCTCTATATATTTGTTACCCATTCTTTGCCATAAGATGGTTTCCATCATTCATTCTTGCATGGTGTCTTATAGCCACATGGCTTCAGTTTTGAGAATGCAGAGTCATTTGTGATTGGAAAGGGAACTTTCTGTAGAATGTGTATATTGTGAGTGTTAATAGTGCGATTGAGTCCAGAAGAAGGTTAGGCAATTGTGGCGTGGGAGCTTCTTGTTCTATTCCTCTTTTTGGTTTTTCTCACCATTTTGCGTGAGAATATAGGGTTGTCTGGGAGGCAATTCTTACAGTTTTGGCCTTTTGTATTGGTTTTCTATCAGAAGTATGAAATGTATTATATGAAATACTGCTATTTATTCATTAAGGTTGGGGACAATTATTTATCCAAACAATAATTGTCTATTCATTTGAATTCGATGCCTTGGAAAGCTAAATCGGAGGTGGTAGGGAAAAGCGTGTTGCTACATTGCCCTTGAATTCCATTTTTTTGCTTTCGTTAAGTAAGTTGTTACTGTTATGGTTTGAATGTACTGGACGGATATGGTTTGCAAAAATAGAATTTTTTTACCACTGATTTTGAATAGAATTTTTTTTCTTAAACTATTTTTATAAAATTCTACTAAATTATTTTTAATTTAAATTTAAAATTTCACTAAACTTACTTTATTTGACTTTACTAAAATTTAAATTTAAATTTTATTATTTTTAACATTTAAAAAATATAAAAAATAAAATTAAATATTTTATATAAAAAATAAAATCAACAAATTTAAAATAATTTCTATACCTAACCCAAGTTATGCATAACCCAAGTACTAACTTAGTAAAAAGTTAATTGGTAGTATACTGAGAATGTATCACAATTATATTGGTTGAGAAAAAGGGTACCACTTCCCCAAAATTAAACATGGGTAATAAAGAGGGGGTTTATTTTTTTTATATATATAGTTATGCTACAGTATTAATCAATTAAATTTTGCTATATAAAATTAAATTTTGCTATATAAATAAAACTAAGTCTATTTTATCTATTATCTAAAATAATCATGCATATAAAATGAGTACTATCTTATTAAAAATATGGGTACCAAATTATATGCAAAATTGTATTTCATCTTAGTTTTTGATTGGTCTAATAGTGAGAGATTTGAATATGTGTAAAGTCCTAAGTTGGCAATCAATGTAATGTAATTTTCGAAGTAACAAAAAAAATTATGGGTACCAAAGAAAATCTCAAAATCGAAACATACACATAAATATATGTTTTATGATTATGCATTAATGATGTAAAATTTTTTTTATGAATTAAATAGTAAATGAAAGAATTAATTATTTTGACTTATGTAATAAACTTTTGTTGGATAACAATATAAAAATAATTAAACTCAATAAATAAATATTATTCTAAAAGTAAAATGGTCTGTTAAAAATCCTAATGACGTAACCTCCCAAAGAAAACCCTAGTGACGCTGCGCCTCTTATATAGTGCTGTGCTCCCGTAGCCTCCATAACCGAGCAGGGTGTTGGGCGAAGATGGCTGTGCCGTTGTTGACGAAGAAGATCGTGAAGAAGAGGGTCAAGCACTTCAAGAGGCCCCAGAGCGACCGCAAGATCTCTGTTAAGGTATATACACACTTCAATTTTTATTTTTATTTTTTTAACGCTCTCTCTTGTCTTACGGATAGCTTGGGTTTGTATCTGTATTCTGTGCTCGATCCGTGAACTGTTTATGAAGATTTTATGTTCATGCGTTCTGATAGATCCTTTTAATTAGGGTGCTTTGTGTATTGATTTGTTGGACTTGGAGAAATCAAAATTAGTTGGATCTGTTTATATTGTCTTTCCGATATTACACTGTTGATGGTTGGAGCGCATGAGGTTGTGATATTTTGGATTTTGATTTGATAATTGAAACTTGTATTTCGTGTTTCCGGTGTTGGGAGGTTTTGGTTGTGCTTTGAAAGGATATGATGATGGGTATTTTGTCGCCCCAGTCTTAATTTGCACCACAAGGTGTAATGTGGTGATTGACATTTTTATCTGATCCTTCTATTTTATTCTTCTATTGGTATGTATTCCAATTGTTATTCCCTTGAAGTTGAACTATATTTGAGTTGGTTTTCTTTGTTTTTTTTAGTATGGCTTTTCCTTTTATTAATTTATTTTGTGGGTTATATCATGTTAAATTGTTTGATATATTTATTTTCTTGACAATGGGATATGAGGATAAATTGTTGACACCTAGTCTTACCATATATATTTATTTATACATGGTGACTCCTCTGCATCTTAATTCATGTTCCATTTGTAACTTATAATTTTTTCCTTGGAACAACCGGATTTGCACCTTGTCTTATTGTTTGGATTTGTTTGTTTTGCATGTTAGGCCTATTCTTTATTTTTTGGTTTAAATTTGTTCGTGATGGGGATTTGATGACAAGTTAATGACACCCAGTCTTACTTGCTCCTCTGGTGCACCTTGGTGAAAAGATTAATTTCCTTATCCCTTCATGAATATAAATAATCTACCCTATCTCTTACATCTTACTCTTTCCTCTGTTGCATTCAAAGTTTACCTTCTAAATCTAACTAGCAGTATCTTATTTGCATTTGTCTATTTTGTTGGGAATAATGTCTTTTATCTGTGTTTTGTGTTTTGATCTGTGTTATTATGTTTGTATCATGACTTCCCTTCACAGTTCTGAATTATGCCATGGATTCAGACATGAGGATGTTTATCCATCAATTCTGCAATTGAATGATGATTCTTTACATGCACTACCATCTGATCTCATTCTATTCTTGTTTATGTTTGATTACCACTTAGTAATAATTTGGATTTCTTTTGACATAAACCTCCTGTTACTATTTCCCTGTTTGCGATTAGATATTATTATTTTCCCTTGTGTTATGAAAAACTTTTTATATTCTAAAATAAATGGTCAACATTAATTGTCCTGCAATCAGTGATGAAATTTTTGTAATATCCTGAGTAAGCTGTGATTATTATCCTAAATATCACCATCTTTTGGCTGAGATTGCAGAATAATGTTGTGCTATTTTATGATTCTTTTTAATATATTATAAAATTATTCAATATTTCAATGTGTATAAACTATAATGTATTTTTGCCCATGGTATCTGATGTCCAGCTGTTGTTTATTGCTGTAGTTGTACATTTCATTTGGGGGGGAGGGGGGTATAGAGATTTTTACCGGTCTTGCGACACAGCTGGCTTTCTTTTAATTCAAGCCCTGTTACTATTTCCCTGTTTACATCTTGCACCATGTTCTGTCATATAAGAATTTTTCCTTGGATTAGTGAGCGTCATCATCATCTAAGGAATTTTCACACTGAAAGGAATACACGAATTTAAAGATTTTCATTTTGTACCTTTGTCACTTCTGTTATGCTTGCTTGCTTGTTGATTGCTACATTTTTTCATACTTTTGTTTATAGTGTGTTGGATTTAGGGTTGTGATTAGTTGCCCTTGTTCTAACATGATTATTTTGTCTACTTAAACAGCCAAGCTGGAGGAGGCCCAAGGGTATTGATTCCCGGGTCAGAAGAAAGTTCAAGGGATGCACTTTGATGCCAAATATTGGTTACGGATCTGACAAGAAGACCCGTCACTATCTTCCAAATGGCTTCAAGAAATTTGTTGTTCACAATGTGAAGGACTTGGAACTGCTCATGATGCACAACAGGTGAAGAATTTCATCCTAACATCGGTTTTGAATTTGTTGTGTTGTCACTATTATCATCTAAATCCATTTTTTGTTTTTCTTTATTTCAGGACTTACTGTGCTGAAATTGCGCATAACATATCCACAAGAAAGAGGAAGGAGATTGTTGAGAGAGCTGCACAGCTTGATATTGTTGTCACAAACAAAACAGCCAGGCTCCGCAGCCAGGAGGATGAGTAGTCTGAATGACTGGGAATGCCATTTATGTTTTTCTAGTGGTCTATGCTTGACACTGATGATGCTAGATTTTCATCGTTTTTGTTTAGCTTTCCAAGAATTTTAACAAGATATACAATTAAGGAACTTGGTGTTATTTATCTTGCCGTCTCAAGATTTGTTTGGGTTTTGTCGCTTCAAAACCATGTTTCATTTTTTCGTGTTACCAAAAAATTTTCATTAACATGGGGATAATATATTTTCTTGTACTGGATGTTATAACATTTATGTTTTTAAGGATGAGAAATTTTGCCTTATTTTTTCGAAGTAAACAAGCTAATGGACCTGGAAAAATATGGCTTGGTTAGACGAAATTTACTTCATTATTGGTCATTTGTTGAACTTTAGTGATAAACTATTTTGTATATACGCATGGCATTAATGAGTTTTGGTTTTTCATTGATACCCTTTTATCGAGAAAATGTTTCAATTTGGCCTTAAGCACACACTCACTCGTAGCCTTTCTTTCCTTTGATCAAGATTTCTAATGTGTCCATTGGACTCCCTCAAACTTCATCGAAACATGAACTACGCCATTTTATTATAGCAAAAAGATTGTGAATTTTGTTTTTATAATTATAAAAAAAAAATCATTAAGAAGAGTGGAGAATTATAGAAAGAAACAAAACAAGAACAAAACTATAAAAGATTGATGATTGAGTCAAATTGTGGGCTTACACCATATGTTAGTTGCTATGATGCATTAACATAAATAAGACAACTTTAGTACAACCATATTTATAGAAGTGTGGGATTTAAGCATATAGAGTTTACCATGAATTTCACAATTTTGAGTGTGATTATCCCAAAATTATTGTAAATGATTTTCACCATAATATTATTCTGATAAAAAACCACTTGTTCCGAATTTATGACAAGTAATATATAATAAAGTCTACTTGAGCTAACCTCTCCACCTTCATATGAATTTTTATTTCGTTGAGCTTGAAAAGATGAAATAAATAAACTGAAAGTAATTACTTAACAAGTACAAACACAACATACTTTGAAACATTACATCATATGACACGCCCCACAGCTATATAAAATACAAGTGACGTGATTTCAATTATGAAATAAATAATAATGTATACAAGTATCCTTCCCTACTATTATTCCTTTAAAATACTTTACATATAACGGGTATTATGGACAAAAATACTCTAGGCTCAAAGCTAAAAGCAATGGAGTATTAAAAATTAAGCCCAAAAGACAACATTCCACATAAGTGGTCATCACGAATCATGCTTTAATTGATTCAATTTGGTTGACCAAGCTAAGCCACATTGTGATGAGAAGAAGAATTGAGGCATGATGTGAGGACAACCACTATAGGACCATATGTTAAATTAGTTGAACATAACAAGAAACCAACAAACGAGCATTCCACTACTCTTAAACCAATTAAAATTTATATAAACTTGGACCTCATTTCTTAGCTTCCATACATATAAATGTTTTGGGTTTTGTCTAATTACTTAACATGCATTTGTTTGTATACACAAATTGATGGGTATGGAATATCCAGACCAAAAGAGCAAGGAGGAGAAATTGAGGGGGAAACTCAAGATAAAGAATAAGTCCTCCAAATTTGTTGGGGTGAGACAAAGGGCTTCAGGGAAATGGGCAGCAGAGATCAAAGACACAACAAGGAAGATTAGGATGTGGCTTGGAACATACAAAACTGCTGAGGAAGCTGCCAGAGCTTATGATGAAGCTGCTTTCATCCTTAGAGGCTCAAACACTAGAACCAACTTCTCCACTCATCATCACATTGCTTCCAATTCCCCTATTTCTCTCAAACTCAGAACCCTGCTTGATAGAAAAGGCATAACAACAAATCGAAGTCAAAATATTCAAGACCAATTCACTATGATGAGTACCGCTGTCCAAGTTGCTACCAGTCCACAAGGTTATGCCATTAATAATGAAGACAACTTTGCATGTAGTAGTGCAGGTAAGTCTTTGTTTTGGGTTCAGAACCAAGTGCATAATGAGAGTGTTTATAGGCCAGATATGATGAACATGATGAACTGCACAATGGGTCTTGTTGAACCAAATAAGTATCAGTCTGACTACTCATCATGGCCATTATTAGCACAACAAAGGATTATTAATGAGTTGCCAATACTATCATCAATAGAAGGATTGGATGTTGGAAGGGAATTGTCTGCGTCGCTTTATGGCATGAATGAATGCTATGTTGAGGATGCACATGAGCTTGGGTGCGACGTTAATTATCCTTCTCTCAATTGTTGTGCTTTACTTGATGTCCATCTTCCAATTTCTTCGTTGTGATTACATGATGAGTACTATGTGCTGAGAAATCGTGCTTTCATAATTGAGATTACTTAGCTGTACTTAGTATACTATTTAGTTTGTATAACCGTTTCCATGTATACAAATTTCTCGAATTCACGACTGCTTTACCAGGTTTCTATAAAATCTAAATGCATTTATGGTATTACAGGACAAGTTACAGCCTAGTAGTCGGTAGCATTAAAGGCTCCTCCTATTTTTGTTCTCACTCAAACCAATTGAGAACTTCAACGGCAATCACAAATTTAGGTGCAAAATTTACTTAACCAAAATGGTCCATTAAGAGCAGATTGTAGCTACCTTGATTACCAGAATGACCAGTGTTAAAAAAACAAGTATGTTCGACACGTTTTTGCAATGTTCAGATTGAGATAATCAAAATAGAAATATAGTAGAAATTGCATGCGTAGATGAAACAAAATCAACTTTCAAGATGGATGATTCTGATTACATGATTAACGGAGCAAACAACAGATCCTAAACCAACAGGTACCGCATAATAATGTTGACACTTCACAGTTTGAATGATAGAACTATCACACATGATTAAAAGTAACAAAATACGGGTGCAGGGCAATGTAACAAAGCATATGCCCTGTTTTACTTAAAACAATTATCCAGAAAATGCCTTTAGTTATAACATCAATAGTCTTCTCCTTCCTCCTCATCTTCTGCTCCCTCAGCACCAACTTCCTCGTAATCTTTCTCAAGAGCAGCAAGATCTTCACGAGCTTCAGAGAACTCCCCTTCTTCCATGCCTTCACCGACATACCAGTGGACAAAGGCCCTTTTGGCATACATGAGATCAAATTTGTGGTCAATCCGAGAGAACACCTCAGCAACTGCAGTGTTGTTACTGATCATGCAAACAGCCCGTTGCACCTTAGCAAGATCACCGCCAGGTACCACTGTAGGAGGCTGATAGTTGATGCCACACTTGAATCCAGTGGGGCACCTGTCATAGAAAAGACAGCAACATGGAGATGATGTTAGCTATATTTCATAGAGAAGCTCATTGTCAAATTCTAAGGTGAATAATGCACTGAAAGAATGGTCCAAATTTTATTACAAAGTAATAAATTAACCAAGTAACACATTCAATTTCTGTCCCACATTATGCTTCAATATAGCAACAGAGTACATGGTATTTTTCTACGAGGCCTAGAGCACAAGGATTCACAAGGCTTTCATCATTGCAGGTTTTTTTTTTGGGGGGTGGGGGGGGGGGTTTCAAATGTTTGCATTATTTATCCTGTTATTACCCTCTCTAACTATGTGAGTTGAGAGGAGGCTATCTTGAGATTAAAATTTGTTAGCAGTAGTTACACTGTTAGGTGTTCATTACACAATGCACATGCTACACTAACAGTAAATATATGATCAGTGCACTTGGGTTGTTACAAACGAAATAAAATACCATGATCAGTGCACTTGAGTTGTTACAAACAAACTAACTTAACTAGAGAATTCTTACCAATCAACAAACTGAACAGTCCTCTTTGTTTTTATGGTGGCAACCGCAGCATTGACATCCTTTGGAACAACATCTCCACGGTACATCAAGCAGCAAGCCATGTACTTTCCATGCCTAGGATCACACTTGGCCATCATGCTGGAGGGCTCAAACACCGCATTTGTGATTTCGGGCACAGATAGCTGCTCATGGTAGGCCTTCGCAGCAGAGATAACAGGGGCATAAGATGAGAGCATGAAATGGATACGAGGATATGGCACAAGGTTGGTCTGGAACTCAGTAATATCCACATTGATGGCCCCATCAAACCTCAGGGAAGTGGTCAAGGAGGAGATGATCTGAGAAATCAACCTGTTCAAGTTGGTGTATGTAGGCCTCTCAATATCAAGGGACCTCCTGCAGATGTCATAGATGGCTTCATTGTCCAAGAGCACAGCAACATCAGTGTGCTCAAGGAGAGAATGGGTTGAGAGAACGCTGTTGTATGGCTCCACAACTGCTGTCGAAACCTGAAATCACAACCAACAGTCAAAAGTGTGTTTGAATTTGATTAATCTCATTTCTCACACACACACAACACGCACAAAGATTTTCAGCTAAAATTTCTCTTCACAGCTTTCAATTTGGTCACGAGCTTTTCTAAGCAAACATAATTAGAAATTTCAATTGTTGTTTTATAGGAGTAAACCCCAAATTGGTCCCTATTGAACAAAAAAATTGCCTGTCAAATCGCCTGTCGATTTTGTCCTTGAGAAAGTAAAACCCTAACATAGTGCATGACTGTCAAATAAATCATAAATAGGCGCTAATGTATCTGGTGATAAGCATTTCTAAATGGTTGACCCCACTCTCAATGACTATATGTTGCAGGGATCTTAATTTCTCAAGTACAAATTCATCCGGTAATGTGTTAATCGAAAACAATTTAGGGCTTACTCTACGTTACAGTAAAGGTATACCTGAGGAGAAGGGTAGATGGTGAAGCCAAGCTTCGACTTCTTTCCGTAATCGACGGACAAACGCTCCAACAAGAGGGATCCGAGACCAGAGCCAGTGCCGCCACCGACAGCATTGAAGACCAAGAACCCTTGGAGACCGGTACAGTTATCCGCCAACTTTCTGACGCGATCCAGGCATAGATCTACGATTTCTTTGCCAACTACAGCCACCAGAGGAACAAATTAGGTTAGAAATGGCATACTAAAAATAAAAAATAAAAAATAAAAAAATAGTTACGAGAGTGAGAAAAAGCGTGAATCGGAGCGGTTAGTCAGCTACCGGTGTAGTGGCCGCGAGCGAAGTTGTTGGCGGCGTCCTCCTTGCCGGAGATGAGTTGTTCGGGGTGGAAGAGTTGGCGGTAGGTGCCTGCCCTGACCTCGTCGATGACGGTGGGCTCCAGATCCACGAACACCGCCCTCGGGACGTGCTTCCCGGACCCGGTCTCGCTGAAGAACGTGTTGAACGCATCGTGCGCCACTCCGAAAGAGGAGTCACTGCGAAAATTCGAAGTAATTCGGGTTAGCAAAAGCGAGATCTAATCGAAATTCGAAATTAAAAATTAAAGCGGTAGATCGAGAATGAAATCGAAGAAAACCTTGGCATCATGCCATCGGGCTGAATGCCATGTTCGAGGCAGTAAAGCTCCCAGCAAGAATTTCCGACTTGGATCCCAGCCTGACCTATGTGTATGCTTATGATTTCTCTCATCTTCTCTTTTCTTCGTTTCTCACTCGCTATGCAGAGAGGGGGAAATAAATGAAAATGAAAATGAAAAAGAAAAATGGGGGAGAAGAAATGGAACCGTCTATTGTAGTGGGGGTGGGGGGAGTGTGAGGGGAAAAGGAAAAGGGGGGATTTGATAAGGGTTTAGAATCCGTCCTCTCTTTCTCTCTCTCTCTCTCTCTTCTTTTCACTTCAGTCCCACTTGGCGCCAGCCTAGCTTCCCGACCCCACACTTTCTCTCTCTCCTGTACTCCTTTTTTATAAAATCGACGCTTCATACCTTTTTTATCTCTACGTTAATTATAGGGCCACTATGTTTTATACATGAAAAAATAATAGTAATGTAATATTTTGATTTTGATTTTTTATCACTTAAATTAGTTTTAACTGCAAGGTAGTATTTGCAAACTGATTTGATTTGTAAATTAACTCTTTTATTTTAGATATTCAAAAACAATGAGTAATTTGATTCAATGAATATTATAAGATTTAGTTGTTTTAATTTTGGTATCGTTATCAAATTTGACGAGATTTTGCAGGAGTTTATTTGACCATTCTAATAAATTTAGTCGTTCTAAATAGCTAAAAATATACTATTTAATCAAATAAATTTCAACTTTTAACCATTCTAATCTAAACATTACTTAAAATCTCCAATTACACATTAACCCTTAATTTCTCGCAAATAAACTCAGTGTCAAATAGAAAAAGAGTTGTGCTACACGTACACCAAAAATCATACACTATACATACACCTCGTATTTATATACATAAAGTTTGTGTTTTAACTCATTTAATGTTTGTGCACTCAATTAAGTATAGTTGAGAGCATCATTTACAATTTTGTAATGTTTGTGCACTCATGAAAATAAAGTTTATACATTATTAATGGTGTATGTATGAGTGTATGAAATTGGGTGTACATATAACATTTTTTATAGAAAAAACGATAGTTGTTGTTAAAAAGTACTTTAAAAAAAAAAAAAA